>ATSW01104164.1:0-11610 GCA_000444245.1 Botryllus schlosseri | reverse complement strand
TGGAATTGTTCCCGTCCTTCGTGTGTGAATGATCCAGGCCTGAGGTTTCAGTTCTTCCTGCATCAGTGTTTGTGGTTTTGTTGGCATGACCGGTACTACTGTGTGGATTATGGTCAGTAGCGGAGTACTTCTAATTTTCCGGAGTGCTCAAGTAGTTCCTCTACTTCTAGTACTTATACTTAGGTGAACCTGAATTTCGCTACTACTTTGTTTTTCGCTATTTTCAGCTTGTCAGGTTGATATAGTTCAATCTCCCAATCGGCAGGATAGCCCGGAAAATTTCGGGGCTGTTCTCACGAAACATCTCATAAGAGTTGAGGAAAGCCGAGAATTTTCGTCACGCATCGCGAATGCGGAATTTCCAATATGTTATTAATATTTGGATTGCATATATAAGTACTTCTACTCGTACTTGAGTGGATGTGTTCGTCGCTAGTTCTATTTCTGCTTGATTGGCCTTCTTGACTGAGTTGACCGCCTATGACAATAATCGATAAAATAAGACGTACAGTAATTATAAGGACTAATCCACCTGATTACGGATTCGGAAATATACCACTACTTGAGTTGACAACCATCTTTACAATGAAAAAAATGTTACGATACCAACCGGAGGGTTTGAACTGAACTATATGGAAGGGGTGAATGATTTTTTGTCTCCCAGGCAGCTCAAACCTCGCCAAATGCGTTGCCATTATTTTGGTGCGCGGACGGCTCAGTCTTGTCGCGTTAACGAACATGCTTTGAAGTAAAATAATTTCCTGTTTGATTAATGCAGTTTTTGACATCAGACATCCCTCGGTTTCCGTTAGTGTATTGCTGGACAGACGCCGTAGTCTGAACAGATGTTGCAGCCTGAGCCTGTTCCCATGTTCTACTCCCAAAGGAGCAGGATCAGCGGCATCTGTGAGGTAGTCACTTGCAGCATCGAGAATGGGGGGGTGTACGTCAAAAGCCATCTAAAAGCCTTGTCGTACACACCATGATATACGGGACATCCAGTAGGGTGACCACGCTAATACAGTTGATCCCCTATATCATATAGGGTAATGGTAGGCTAACTAGAAACATTTCGGACAGTTTTCTGCCTGTCTAGTAATCGCGCCACTAAAGGTTTCCGCTCACTTCTTACTTGCCGTCCGACAGTCGGCGAGCCTGTCCGTCGTCCGCGTCGAAATACAAGCAGTTGAATACAGTCCATGCCCAAGCTTACCGGGCCACGACTGCCCTGATCAATCGATCTCGCTTCCCATNTATCNTATTTACCCNAATTCAGTGTGCATTGTCTAGGCCGNGGTNGGAGTCTGATTCNCGAACCACTTCGACANACTCCTGTCTTNCAAACCGNTCACGTTTTCATNATGCATCGGACTTAGAGAGTTGCTGGTANNTCNATNATGATGANCAGAGATNGTCAATAACGCACTTTCTCCTCTTTATTGGAGGAATTTGAAGTGGTTTTTGCCTGTTCGTACTATTTCAGTTTGTGGGCAGGAAAAGGCGTGCAGTGACTACTTTCTTTGGACACCACTNTTATTNCTACTTGAGTAGAGGGCCCGACGTTACTTCTACTTCAGTAGCGACTGTGACTTTCTTGATCTACCACNAAAGACCTTGGAGACTTGTAAACTGACCTCCANTAAATAACACAATNCCGNAAGAAATTATCATTACAAGAAATTCAGCAGGCATTGCTAAAAGAGACANCTTTGATGACGTCACATTNNACGNGTTGCTCCCCGCTGAACCATGCGACAAAGTCCCNACAATGAATCTGTTAANACAACAGNANTTACGCGTCTGATATGATAACTAATTCCATTGCCCGACGNTAGTTNGAAACTGTGTGCGGCAAACAATATTGACAAGGTGTGTTGGTTCTACTTTCACGTGACCTGTTGTTGTATGGTGGGANCAATGGGNTTAATTTGCAAAGGTACTTTGCGACTCAAATGGTGGAAATTGCTTTAAAAGGAATGTTTGGAGACGGAATTATTGGCGTTTGGTGTAAANAATCAAAACAAAACTCATTACATGGCTCAGGCTTAATGTNTNAATTACATTAANANCGCTAAAAGCCTTTTAGGGGAGCTTTTTGATGCCAGTGAGTGATTGAAAATTCAGATGCGTCCTAAGATTAATGTGGATAATGTGTTGAGAGTTTTTTTCAGATGACAGGTATGATTGAAAATTCAAATGAGGCCTAGGACTAATGTGAATGTGTTGTGATTTTTTTTACTCGTGACAGATTCCCATTAATGGCCGTTGGTAAAACATCCATTACCAGTAAATTATTCATAGGAAATCCAAAAATAAAATTAGAAAGCCTTGCCTTTAAAAAATAAAAAGGGAATAATTGATTTAACATCTACTTTGAAAAACCTCTATATAAGACCACCGACTGTGGCGTTGTCACAACAGTACGCTGGAGTATCTACGAGGGCAGGATGAAAGATAGCTATACGGGCTTACTTATGGTGTTAGGGTGAAGCTATGCCCGAAGTTAGAATGGCATTCTGAACACTAAACATTAAGTTTATATTGCTGACGGGGGGCCTTTGTTGTATTTAAGACATGCTATTATTGGGGCTGGGCACCATGATTCAGGTACTCGAGACTGATTATATTTAACAGTACATTTTACTGTGACATTACAATGAGTGATGTTCAAACGCTCGTTCGACTTGAACATAATGCATGATTCTGAATTAAATCCCACAGGTTTTCAATTTTGCCCAGCCTTAGCTAGTGGATATTAGTGGGGATAACAATAAATAAATAGGATAGCTGGTATCTGAATCATACAATAGGGGCGGCCTAGCTAAGTAATAGGTGGGGCCATGCATGATAGGAACCATACTCCACATACCTTATCTGTGGTTTGGAGGGAACGCCACTCTCTGTAATATTGAAGACGTTCACGATCAATTGGGTTTTGTTTCCACGCCACGTACGAAGAAATACTGGCGTTTGACACAACAAAATGTTCCTCGAAGTTATCCAGGACTAAAATAACAGGGAGAAGGTGCCCATTCACATCGCTCGGGTTTGTGAGATCGGCAAATGTATTCAAGGTTCACCATTCCCGTCTTGTGAGGCCTGGAATCAGCGAGAGTGCGCAATAGCCCTAATGATGGGTTGATGATTCTTCGCTAGGTTCCTGGTGCTCCAGATTTTTTCAGCATTGAAATCGTGAGTGCGTTACAGAATTCCCGGATTGAGGCCACGCCTATCTGGCGGTGTTGGGTCAGCAGGAGGCTCTGTCCAGTTCTGAGATATCTAGTAAAGAGCGCATGGTTGGGAACAGACTTGGATAACTGGGTAATTCTAGTGGTCTAATTTCACTGAATTAGAGTAAAATGCAAGTGATCTAATTCTGATCTAATTTATTATTTTGCTGAAAATGCTTTGCCTGCAGCACTTTTGCGCTAAGTCAACAAGAATGTCCCTCTTGTATAAGGAAATCTGTTGCCAACTGCTACCGCATTACTTTAACGTTGTTACGTCGTCCGTGCGATCAGGGTGGTAATTGTGAATAATAACCATTTGTTAGTACAACGCCGAAGCCGTTTCGGGTTTTCTGCTAGTGCGGAATAAAATAGTAAGGCATGCGAACAGGTGAGTGCAAAGCAAACACAGCTAGGTGTCCGGACGTTAACCAATCTCATGCTCATGGGAATACACAGTAGTTTGAAATCAATCAAGCTGGGTATTTACTGTATTTAATTTCAAATTCCAAGTTCTGCGAATTCGGTAGTTCTGATTTTGATCTAATTTGGTAAAAACTGCGATGCCCTAATTCTAATTCTAACCTAATCTGAAAAGATGTAAATTCTTCTGGTTGGCCAGGCCTGGTTGAAAATTCAGTGATGCTCTTACGGTTGAACTGCTGGCATATTCCGCACGTAAATAATAACACATTAAAAATTAATATCAGAATGGAAGTTACCTAGGGGGGGTGCCATAGCAAATAACTTCTAATGAATTTCGTAGGTGTAAAAAAGTTTGTTTACCTAGCTACTTTACCTGTGTTTTTTTTGGTAATGCCTGTGCGTTGGACAGGAGGCGTCTTTCTGAGTCTGGTGGATCTGGGGCCGTGTCTGAAAACGTGGTATAGGTATTTCCCAGTAATTAGGGTTGCACATGGTACCACATGCATCTATGATGGTAAGTTTATCGGAATCATACCATTCGATAAAGTATATGACTACTCGGTAGGGCATGTTGATTTGATTTGGGAGCACAATTTATCCAAGCTAGAAATGTAACCTATAACAAAAAAAAAGTCAGAGCTGGTGATACCTCTCTGGATGGCAGGTTCGGAAGGAGAGCTGAAGTACCGTATGGGAGGGGCAACCTCGAATGGAAGCTTAAGTTCCTGTAAAAAAACAATACCTGGTTAACGGGAAACAGGGTGTCCTAAAGAACTCCCTCAGGGGGTATGGTCAATGAATTTGTCACAATTGGGGATGTTTTCGAGGGAATTAGTTCATTAATCGCTAATTGTTCATTGTAGGTATAAGTTAAAAAATAACTATCACGCGACTAAGTTTTGTGATTCTGAATCAAGTGTACCTTTTGAGTCTGTCTACTCTACTTTATTGGGGTAACACTTCTGTACTAACATCTGAGGTCAACAGTGAAAGCCAAACATAATTGCAATAACAGTCCTTAATATGTTTTTTTTGCTGTATCACTGGCGATCTGTATTAATACCATAGATGCTGCATCACTTACCCTTGTGGGCTAGAATTATGAGAGTGCCTAAACAGAATGTGGGCTAATTCGGTTGATTGAGTNGTGGTCGCGCTGTGTAACTCACTCTCTGATGGTGAGTTCAAATGTATACAGCGGTTTACTCCCNTACGAGTACAAAATGGTTNCTAATTGCCCGACACTATTAAAANAAANAAAACCTNTTCTGATTTTCTTTCTCACNTACTGTTGGGGTATGAGGCATGAGTATTAATCTGTGTGTTGTTAAATTAAGGTACTATAATTGAATANTANATCATAATATAATGGAAAATACTGAAACCACTNTTNCGNCATCTGCCCTGGATCAAATCATTTATGGACNATGGCAAGTGGAGGTCGAACGAATTGAGGCGAGCCATGAATCATTCTATAAAAGTGGCAAAGGCCGATGACCCAGAGAGCCTACAACATCAGACTGAACTTACCGAATCCGACAAGGACGAGCTCAAGGTAGATGTGGAGTCCTTATTGGAAGAAATTTTTGGTTCCATCCAGAAATCTTGATTGAGCAGCCTGGAGAGTTCGAACGTGACGATCCCACTGAAAGCGATAGTACAATCAGCGATTTAGAAGACTCAGACTCAGCCAGTTATGGCTCGGCCTGTGATTCAGACTCTGACTGGGACGGGGAATCGAACCTGTCACAACCAATCGTTATTAGCTCTGATGAGGAATTCGAAGGCACAGAGTCGGGCCCAGANAATTGGGACCTNGANTCGAACCTATCCCAACCAATAGTTATTAGTGACTCTGATGAAGAGTCCGGCATGAACTCNGAAATATTTAGCGAAACTGANAATGNATTTGAAGGGGTATTGTCNGCANANTCGGACAGTAACTCTAGTTGGTCATACAGTGATNCNGAATGGCAACCTACNGAGAATGGCCAGTCNATGGACNTGGATTNGTAAACNANGTTGNCAATTGATAANGTTTTCGTCCACTTAGAATTNNTAGTGGCCTTATAANAAATAATAAAAANTTTTGTCATGTGTAAACCTACCTCAGAAGGCCTGATTCATATGGTGACTAAAACAAATGCCATTTGCCTATATTGTAAGGACGGCTTGTCGTGTTTTTGTATGTCTGTGTTATGTAAATGTTCCAACTGCTAAGTTTCTGGTTGTCGCCTTGTGAATNCCACTATTGAAGCCGTGGTGTTAGCACTGTTTGTATTTGAAATATACTGATCTACCTCATTTTGACAGCTTTTGGTCACTTTTTCAGCTGCAAGTACCAGTGGATGGATGAGATTCCAGTAGTGGGTTTTCCTTACAGTTTGGGATGTTACCACTAGGATACAATAGTCATAATCAAGCGCAACTGTCTGTGTTGGAAATGTATTATTTATATGATCGTAGCTTGCGACTTACATGTCGTATGACCACATCTTTCCCACATCAAGGCTAATTCGAGAGTAGGTGTAGATCGGGGCCGAGGTCTCGCCAACGCCTGAATAATAAATTACATGCGGTGTTTTGGGATGACAGGGATAGGTAAATAGACACCAGTTGGCCTGCTTTGGGCAGAGAGCATAGAGGGTTGTGGTTGCCCACAGTGGTAACATCTATAAAACTAGAACTGATTTCGGAAATAACACCCAAGGAGGTCCAACAGCAAAGCAATTTCTAGTCTTACTGGAAAGGTGTTATAGTGTTGGCATAATATTAGTTATGGCATTACGCCGTTTTAGTTAAAATTTGCACAAGTGTTGTAGAAGGTAGCCATCGGTAATTTCTTGAATGAAATTTTTTTTTGGAATTAGTCTAATGACGCAGCTCTCAATCTCAAGAGTGGTCACTACCAAATAGCTAAGCCACTAGAAATTTTTAGGTTGGGATTTACCTGAATTCCTTTCTGCCAGTCAAGTAGACCATCATAGGGATTCTGTCCAATCCAAGCAACATCTCTGCAACAGTGATCTATACTGATATCTCACACTTGGTGAACTTTGACCAGTATAACTACTTGGCGATCCCATCCCTTTCAAAACCTGCAAAGTCACGTGGTTATATTCAGTTAAACTTTGATTAAGTACTGGGACAGGTTAAATCTACACTGAAACTGAGTCAAGGTTTATTGATTACTTCCAATCACTACTGGGCCTTAATATTTCAAGTATGGCAACTGACTCTAGTTCCAAACATGGTTTCATTATACCATCAGATAATGCATTTAAAACAAGGAGTAACTTATAGATACATTTTGTATCGTCAATAACATCACTAATCATGACTTAATTGGCATGAGGTTTCTAAAAATTAAGCCTGCTCCATTTTTGACTGCCGCTGCAATTCAAACTTCAAAAAGTATTGAACCTTTTCTAAGCCTATAAGCCTGTAGATGAAAGAGCAGTAGTCTTGATTCACTGTATCTACATAAGTTAGGTCACAAGCAAAAAGGAAAAGGGGTGACCAATTACGGAGATTTGTTTGAGTTGCAGGATTGTTTCGGTTCGACATGAGATGTATGTATGGTCAGAGGGTCATCATTTCAAACTTACCCAGAGTATAAAAAAGATTCTTGTTTCTGGTTTTTTCTGAAGGCACTGGAATGTAGATGGATAGATGTAACACTCCAGTAAAATCCTTCCAAGTCTGACCTTTAGTTGTCAAAGTAACCACCTGTTCACCCTTAAGCGGAAGGTTCTGTACTGCGGTCAGGTGAACTTCTGAACGAAAAAACTTACATGAGTTGTGGACTGGATGTGTGTGTATGTATATGGATGCATTCAAAGGTATCCATATATGTATAACACCAGTTCACTGATGACACCAGTCACAGAAAACTCCACTTATCCTAATTTAATAACAGTAGGGGTGGTTAGCTAGCCACCATGGAAAGATATATGAAGTATTGGCATAAGTATCGGTCATAACATTGGGCCGCTTTCACTCAAATTGCAGACCCAGTCTCAAGGACGTTGCCGGCAGCCGATTATATAGGCGCAATGGCCGTGGCATTCAATGAATGAACACATATTTCGGCAGCCAAAGTCGGTACTTTGTAATGCGCAACAGTTGCCTGATGAATGAAGTGACATACTTCTTGTTCCAATTCGAATATTTGAATACTGGTGGATTTGGAGACCAACATTCGCACCTATTTCAATGTCGCAACTGGCAAGATTCGGTTTTATTATGAAAACCACGGTTCGAAATTCTACAATATGTCACCTGTCAGTCTGGGCCCTTACACAGCGAATAACTGGACCGAGTAGTCTATATCTTAGATCACCTAGGTAAATTACATTGTTATTGTGCTAAAGGTGGTTATAATTATTGGATATCTTCATTAATTGAAGCTGTATAGTGCTATGTCACTTTGCAAAGTTTAAAAATGCACCTTGCAACTTCAAGCAAAGAACACTGCTAGGTAATTGCGAATCGAAGTAGACAACTATGTATGTCTTGGTGGTAATGTCCACATCATTGGGACGTCAAATAGGAATTGCTTGAATGGTATACCAAATCAATATGAAACTTGCCGGGCACGGGATGATACCGAAATAGTTAACCAACAAAAGACCGTGAGGATTATTATTTACCTGAATCCATGTTTTCCAAGCAAGAAGGTTATCATGGTTTGACTTTGCTGGGGTCGATATTTCTAAAAAAAAGAAACAACATAAAAGAGGGTTGTGTCCAGAGATTACATGCATCCAGATTTAGTGTCTAACCCAGTATAGGATGATGGATTGTACTAGCCGGCACATATTTTGATCAGACAAATGAGAGTGAGTTTGATAAGTCCTATCTCCAATTAAGTATGACCCTGGGTTTTTCAGATTGGCTATATTTTTCCAAGATAACCCATAGGCTATTATGACTAAAATCGCATGTTTTCACTGTGGCGGCTAGGTTTAAAGATAGGTACTAAGGATGACCATTTTAGTTGTGCTAATGTAGAATCATCTCTCCAAATTTTGTAGGTCAAATATCTCCTGTACCAAAGCTGATCCGGTTGGACTAAGGTGAATACTGAGTCTAGAGACCCTAGGAGTGGGCCCTGAAGGTTCTGTCAGACCTATTTTTTTGACAAAGTTATTGCCTGGTAGTGTCGCCGACTCAACAACAAACTTGCCTACCATGAAGTCTGGCGTAGTCCGACTCGTTCGCTATTCGGTGGGATATCATATTCCAATAGGCATGTTGACGGCCTCTACTCTATAAAATGCAGCAGACAACTAAAAAAAGAGAAGAAGGTTTTAAAAAGTTTCTACTCAATAGCTTCCCTTCTGAATACTGTGGAGCCTCGGCCGTTTCTTTTAATAAATCCTGCGTGGTGAAAGTCGTTTCTGCGGAGAATAACGAAGTGACTAAACCGAGAATCTTGTGTGGTCACTGTGGTGTTGTCACCATATTTCACTCTAGATTCTGAAATAACATGCTGTAGTCTATTACTAATTAGCCTACCACGTTAGTCGTTGGCCAAATTCGAAAGGGTTAGTATAATTTATNGGCAAAACAGTTTAAAAGCGAAAAAGCATTGCCTGCGATGGACAGGCTCCGTACTTTTGACTGAGGGGGAGAGAGTGTTGGTATTTGTGGGCCCACATAGTTAATGTAGAGAAAGACAGCTATTGGCCATACGTAGTGTACACTACATTGTAGTTGGCTTACTAGCTGGAAAGGGGTATACGCCCCACACTAACCTTGAAGAAAGCTTAGAGCCCTTACTTGCTGTAAAAAAACTCCATTTATCTCCACTGCCACCCTGTACAGTACACTGTGTCTTCACCTTGGTTTNAATCTAAAGGTTNGAATTGGTAATTTTGCTAGATTCGAATTTATTCTAGTAATGTGAGATAGACAATCCATTGGATTCAATCGTAGGAAAGCATTATAACTCTGGATATAATACCACGGAATATCTCAATAAGATTGTGACCTTGTCGGTTCCCGCGACCGAACGGTGATGCTATAAAGTATAACANGCACTAACGGACAGATCAGAANAAAAATAATTTGTGAACAGAGAGAGAGAGAGAGTCTTTATTTAACAATGNAACAATCGTTTTTGAAATGGTATGTTTATTCAGTACTTTGTTTGTCTCCAAGTATAATTGCACAGACATCGTGTCACTACCCTAAGTAATAATGGGAAACAATGTGAATCGCATATTGCCTCTCCCCGATGCAGCTTTGACACNAGTCGAGTCAATTGGATGGAGTGATTTGGTTTGGTTATACTAAGTAATTTTAAGAATGCACAGGGACTTGTCTTTCGTNCAATTAGGTGGCGCCTGAACAGGTTGTGTGGGATTCAGGCCGAAACTACTNCACGAACTATCCAAGACGACATCGTACTTGCTATACAACAAAAGGTTCCATTCAAAAGGATCCTTGAAATAAAGCATCTTAGAATGACTGCTGTGAGAGACGGCGCCGGTGGTGAAATTTATCAAATACGCAAAAGGGAACGTACACTCCAGAACGACGACAAAAATCGGGAATATCCTGAACGAAGTACTGAACTGGTGAATGACGAGGCGGAGCAAATTGCGCTGGCTTTCCAGGAACTAGTTTACTTGTTCCAAGAGAGGTACGGAATTTTTGATGAACTAATGCCCTGTTGGGAGACAGCAAATACTTGGTACTCAAAAAACAATAATGGAAGAATTGGAATATCACCTCTTGTATTTTTTTAATAATATCAATCACGTGAGAGAGATATGTAGAGAAATGATTCATTTGTACTGCTGTTTGACCGTTGGGGACGACTTACATAACGAATGTCCAAAGGTTGTGAATGACATGTTAGAAATGACGGGTAAAGCTCTCAAAGTAAAGTGGGGTGGGGGGCAGTTCCGATATTCCTATGAGGCAGAAAAGACTATCATGGGAATTAATATAGCAAAATGCTTGGTTTTCACTATCTATCCCATTATGCTATGGTGTTGCCTGGCACCCAATTTGAATACACCTGGCAAGCTGGCGCAGGTCCAGGACGAATACCTATTGGAAGGGCGTGGTAGGATCGATTATGATATTGCCCTTGGAAATATTGTTTTTGAGGAGTTGCTAAAATTGGACTCCTGGAGGGATGATCTCATCCCCGATGTAGAAGCAGGGTTAAGACGTATATATAACCGCTGGTTTCGTATAAAGGAATCGAAATCAACCAAAGTAGAAATTGAATGACACTTGGCTAATTATTGTGTAGTCTCCTAAAACTGGTTGCCCGATAACAGGACTGAAAAATGCTAGATTTTCAGAGAAGCCTGGAAAACTAAATTAATAGGGTCGGCTAATGGGGACTTAGGACAAACTTAATTATTTGGCATCCCTATTCTAGTCTAAACTAAACTAAGAAGAAACAGATGAATGAGTCGGTTGCAGTAGAAATTTGAGAATAGCTTAAATTAGAAACTGTATTCCTGTATTTATTTTGTCACGGATTATTAATGATTGCTGCATTCATATATTCCGAGCACTCGCTATTATCCAGAAGAAAATATTATCGATTCGCAATTTAATACNTCAAGAGACTCCTAGCTAACATCCTAGNAGCGAANTTGTTTCCATCTACTTGGACGTAANGCTGAGCAGTTTTCCACTGTATATGTAATACGGATATTACATAAAATAGAACATGTTTTGTTTCGTTATCAATTGTTTTGTGACCGGCTATGTAATGTATTAGTCCTATAGAGGTTGTTGTAAATGCGACACTTGGCGTGCATCGTGGTAAAATTTCACTTAAGTATCGCGAAAGTTGGTAAACTCGGTATGCCTGTGGCAGACAACAATCCCGTTCTTGAATATCGTCGAAAGAAGTAGAATAACGTGCAATAGTGGAGTAACAGCTCTAACGACCACCTATCCCGTGAACAATCACCCCTTATTACTT
>ATSW01104115.1:0-10464 GCA_000444245.1 Botryllus schlosseri | reverse complement strand
CCCCAGCCAATGCTGAAGCTTGTTTCCTTGCTCCTAAAAACAATATCAGTAATTCGGAACCCAAGGTTATGTATGCCCAAGTTCCCCAACCTTCTTTATTACCCCTCACGGAACCTCCCATCTTTACAGGAAACGCCAGTGATTTTTATGATTTTAAAATGGCTTTCAATTCTTTAGTAGAGCCATATGCGTTAACACAACAACATAGGCTTCAGTATCTAATGAAGTATACAAAGGGTGTCCCGCATGTATTAATCAAGGGTTGTTTGCATGCTGATTCTCACTCATGCTTTGATAAGGCATGGAAAATATTAAATGAAAATTATGGGCAAGAACATCAAATCAGTCGCTGTTGCCTGGAGTCCATACTTCGAGGTCCTAGTTTTTCTGAAAACGATAGGGATGGTTTGGCAATGTTTTGGGCGAAACTGGTTTCATGCAGAGAAACTTTAATGGGCACAAATAGTTTGCATGAAATTGACAACATTATGGTAATTGACAAAGTTGAGGATAGATTGCCTCAAGGATGGAGAAGTGGATGGAGATCCATTGTGGATAATATTGTGAATGTAAAAAGGGAAAAATTGACCATGCTTGACTTGTCAAATTACATTCGAAAGAAATCTCGAGAGTTGGAAACAAAGCCTAAAATAAATTGGTCCTTGAATAACGAAAGGTCTGTTAATCCTAAAGGAAGCAAATCCAGTTTTGTTACACAGATGGAGAGTTCAACTGCATCATGTCCGCAATGTAAGCAAACTCATTTTCTCAACCAATGCAACATCTTTCGAGCAATGAGTTTTGAACAAAGGCATGATTTTGTGCAGCAAAACAAGCTGTGTTTTTCGTGTCTTCAAGCAGGGCATTTCAGTAAAGAATGTTATCGTAAAAAGCCGTGTTCTCAGGCAAATTGTTTCGGTAAGCACACTACATTACTTCATCCACCTGATAACAATCCTTCCCAAAGTCATAAGCCAATTGAATTGATTAAATCGGAACAAAACTCGGAATCTGACAAAACGACGAGTACTTTTGCTAGTAGTATTCAAAAGGAAGCAGGTGCATTACTGCCTGGATTGCCGGTAAAGGTGCGTGTTGGCAATGGTGGAAACGTTTTTACCACCAAAGCGTTGCTTGATGGAGCAAGTAGAAATTCATTCATTACTCATTCATTGCTGAAAAGAATGGGTGTTAAAGGTAGGGATATCAGCGTGGCTGTAAAAACTCTCAATGGCGTTGGTTGCCACAAAACAGAAACTTTGATTGACAATGTAGAGGTATCGGCATATAATGGCAATGATTGGGTGTCCCTTTCAACGATGGTATCTACCGAAGAGATACCTTTGGGTAAATATGAAATGCCGCTCCAGGAAGATATCCAAGATTTTCCTGAGTTCAATGGAATTGAAATTCCTGATGTGGACTGTGATGTTGAATTGTTAATCGGCTTTGATAATAGAAGTATTCATCGACCAAGAGAAGTGGTTGATGGGCCGGCCGATTTCTACGCCGTTCGCACATTGATTGGTTGGGCGGTGGCGTGTGAGAGAAGTGAAATAAAGGGCAATGGAAAATTGCCCGTCAGTTGCAACTTTACAAAGGTCAGCACAGACAGTGTCCGTGAAATGTGTTCGGACGTAATTGATTCAGAAAAAACTAAAAGGACATGTCTTGCAACTGTAGTGAGTGATGTTCCTACACCTGGTATTGAATTCATGGATGAGGCAATAAAAAAACATTGTAATTGGTTCAAACTCAAGAAGGTGATTGCTTGGGTGTTACGATACAAAGATAGGTTGCTCTCTAAGGTTAGAGGAACATCTGGCGGTAATGAATCGCTCCCTGCAGGGCTATTAACAACAGATGAACTGTTGCGTTCGGAAAGAGAAATTATCAAACATGAGCAAGCAAAATTTTATGTTACAGAAATGCATGCGATTGCAAATGGTCAAAATCTCAGACCTGCAAGTACTTTGTACAGGTTGAAGCCTTTTATAGAAAATGGGTTATTGCGGGTTGGTGGCAGAATAATGGAAGCCCCCATTGCTTATGAAAATCAACACCAAATTGTAGTGCCAAGAGATAGCATGATTGCTTCTGCCATTTTTGAATGGCATCACAAATTATCAGGACATTCGGGTCGTGAGCATGTCCTGGGAATGGTCCGTAAAAAATATTGGATTGTGCGCCCTCAGCCCAAATTGAGAAGAATAATATATGATTGCGTGATATGTCGCAAACGGCAGCGACAGCCAGAGTCGCAGCAAATGTCAAATCTTCCAGCAAATCGGGTCATTCCGGATAAGCCACCCTTTTCATATGTGGCTTTGGATTGCTTTGGTCATTTTGACGTTAAAAGAGGGCGTAGCATTGAGAAACGTTATGGGGTGATATTCTGTTGCTTGAATACAAAGGCAATTCATATTGAATTGACCCACAGTTTGACCACCGATTCATTTATAATGGCGTTGGAAAGATTCACTAACCGTCGGGGTCAAGTTCTTGAAATTCGATCAGATAATGGCTCAAACATTGTTGGGGCGGAGCGAGAAATTAGACAATCTATCAACAAATGGAATCGAGTGCAAATTAATGAATGCTTGCTTAAGAAAAATATCAAATGGATATTTCAAACTGCCAGGGCATCTCACCATGGTGGTATTTTTGAACGTCAAATTCGGACGGTGAGGAAAATCCTACGGGCAATTTGCAATGGTCAAGTGTTCTCAGATGAGTGCCTAGCAACCCTGATGAGTGAGTGTGAGTCAGTTGTGAACAACCGTCCAATCACAACGGTATCTGATGATCCTTGTGATCTTGAACCCTTAACCCCTAACTCTCTGCTTCTCTTGAAACAAGGTCCTGTCTTACCCCCAGGCATATTTAATGAAAAGGATAATTATTCCCGTAGACGCTGGAGACAGGCTCAGCATTTGGCTGATGTTTTCTGGAGGAGGTGGCGCCTAGAGTATTTGCCAAGGCTCCAAATACGGCCCAAATGGATTGATGGTAAATGTAACCTAAAAATCGATGATATTGTCCTAATCATGGATGATAGCCTGCCCCGAAATGCATGGCTTCTGGGCCGTGTCACACAGGTATTTCCTGGCAAAGACGACCTGGTAAGGTCGGTTCGTATCAAAACAAAAAATTCTGAGCTTGAGAGGCCCATTACTAAGTTGGTGCTTATTCAGAGCTCGTCAACATGATCTCAATTCATTCACTAGAACATCGCTTGTTCAATACTCGGTGTTTTGTTATTTACTACTGTGGTACCCATTGTTTACTACGGCACTCGTTGTTTACTACAGTATGTGTTTTCGTTATTGATTGCGTCACAATGCCATGAGTGACACTTTGGCTCAATANAGTTTAATTGATTCNTTGCTTTGTTGNATTTGTTTGTTTGTTTTNTCGCATGGTTTTGGGAAGTTGNTGNTTCACCTGTGAAAAAATGTGTATAAATTTATTGTAATAAATTTCCCATTTTTGGGGGTGAGGGTGTTGNCGCAGAATNNCACCTTCGCTATGGACCAATGATTCTTTCTATGACGCATGAATGATGGTATTGGCGCCNCGAATCTANCACTTCACGTGGCGNACTGCATGATATTGGTCGCATATTATTGTTTGGCTTNAATCGTTTAGTTTAGGGNCGTATTATNGTANTTAGGNTTCTATTTGNCTTTNATGTTATTTAATTCGTANTATNTGTTNGTATTAAGAATTTGGATTGTGTCATAAATTATTTGGTCAGTTGTATAATCGCTGGGAATTTGGATCATTAAAAACCGTACTTCACCCAAGAAGACGCGTNTTGAAGTTTCAACCAGAGCGAAGACAGCTGACAGTGCTACGTCGTGTACCCAGATTAGGCCTGAAATTTCTGCGGTTACAGGCCTACGTGTCGTACATACGTACATTTTACAATTGTGCATTTGACGTGGCATGAAAGAAACTATAAACCATTTTCGTGGCAACTTCACAATTTGCCGAATTTTCGCCACACACTTGAGATATATCGGTCACAGTATATAGAAGTATATATATAGTATCGGTCTCAGTATACGATAATTGTGAATTACAATATGATTTCGCGGTCATAGCTATCATTCATTCAATGTCGATGTAGCACACGAACTAATACAAAGAATGCTCATTTGTCACTGAAGCTGTAGGCGAAGGCGAATTTACCTCATCAAACCTGATCCATAAAGACTGAACAATGCTACATTGCAAGAATGTAAATAGGCCTACCCAAGAAGCCTTGAAGAACAACAACAATAAAGTGGGCAAAACCACGCGTTTCGATTGATAATTCACCCCCGAAGACAATGTCCTACACGACCTATAGTTTTCCACAGCTGATGAGTGCTCACTGCTCATACAGCGATCAGCACAATGATTCGAATGGATTTTTAACAAGGATGCACTGCACAGTGCACACTTGTCGCACCACTGCCCAATGTGCCCATTTATCCAGGCTTCTGAACGACGCAGATTTAACTCTCCAAAAGTCAAGTTTTGGGAAAGCGGTCAGCGCGAATTCAATTCCAAACATCATATTTGGCTGAGAAAGGCGTAATCACTGATAACAAACACAAAGAATCTACAAATTTCGAAAAAAAAATTAATGATTGATTTAGGCTAATTTTAGGTTGCTGAATCCGATTCTGTGCTCAGAATTTCTCTATCACGTCAGATTTTTTCTGTATGTTTTTTTCTCATTTTCATAAATTAATCAAATTGCGGATTTCTTTAGTGACGTCACGGTAACCATACAACAGCAACAGATCAAAAGTTGTTACTGGAATCATTTATCATGAAACCTGCCCTGTTGTAGTACAGAATGAGCGAGTTTTCGGTGATCTTGAATCCAGTTATTCTCTATCTTCGTTCAATCAGAAGCTCTTTTCGACCCATAAAATTACACTGGTCTACAAATTTCAAAAACATATTGCCCCAAAAATTTTAATGATTGATTTAGGCTAATTTTAGGTTGTTGAATCCGATTCTGTCCTCAGAATTTCTCTATCACGTGGGATTTTTTCGGTATATATTTTTCTCATTTTCATAAATTAATTAAATTCCGGCTTTCGTTATTGACATTACGGTCAGCGTACAACAGCAACAGATCAAATATTGGTATTGGAATCATCGAAAATGATGAAACCTGGGTTGTCGTGAAACAGAATAACTGAGTTTTCGGTGAGCTTGAATCCAGTGGTTCTTCTTTCGATCAGGACCTCTTTTCGCAACAGGGGTTAAACCCGCTCAGACGCCAGCCCGCCACACGCCAAACGCCACCCTGCGGCTGAGTCTCTACGTGGCGTCTGGCGTGTGAATGGGTTGAAACGCAGAGTGGCGGATGATTTGCTACATGGCGTCAGGCGTTCGTAATTTTGAGACGCCGTGTTAGATATCGGGCGCATGAACTGAACCAGAATTTTGCATTTCTTTCTGGCTCGTGATTTAATTCAATTTCCCGGTTTTTGCGAAATCAGTAATTCTCATATAATTAAAAAACTGCGTACATCATTCTAATTTGGATGGAGTTATTTCGATTGCTAAAATTGCTGACGATTACCCCTGGCTAGTATCGGCGTCTAGTCTCTCCTGCCTCTCTTTACACTCGCAGCTATCTCATACCTAAGACTCAGGGATATCTAGTTCTAGATATCCCTGCTAAGACTGCATATACACATGGAAATGAATGACAATAAGTAACTTTATTGAGATTAATCTACAGTGCAATGAGCACAATAACAATGACCAGGTGGTAGCTCTTGCCCTGGGTAGCAACAATCCTTGAATATCCGCCGGTCACAACCGTCACCGATAAAATACTGGACAAATCAACTTTGCAATTCTATACCCAATCCGTGATCATCGCATTTGGCATTATACTGTTGCATTTGCTGCAATAATTTCCTGGTTCCTGGCTCGTCCGTAAAACGATCGCCCAATACAAGCTATAGTTGGCAACTGGCTTCCATAGGGTGTGTGTGTGCGTCTAAGAATCGTATGTATAAAGGGTATAGTGATGAAATTGCCCATGGAATTACATACGGTTCTGCGAGGTGTTCCCACGGGGGAGCTTCCTTAAACTGCCCCCCTCAAATAAATGTTTTCTGGCTACGCCCTTGCTTGCATTGCCTTCTACTTTTTCTCTCCGCCGACACATTGAAATTAGAAGTCTTGCTCTTCTTGAGCGGTGGCGGATTGCCACAGACATTAGCTAAATAATACTGAGATGATCCGCGCCGCCCATGAAGTTTAGTGCAATGGTAGTGACTTCTGTGTTTTGCCACGCGTTGCATAGCCTACACTCGATTCGACATGGTAGAATGTAGCCTAGAAAACAGAAACATGCATGAGCAATGAGCAATGTGTCCCCAGCAGTCAGGCAACACTTCTTGGTCTGACAATTTCATATCTATGCATGCATATCAAAATGTCATTCTATAATATTACAATGTCAAACTCGGAAATTGAGAGGGCAAAGGTGCCTCTGAATTCATGTACTTCACTTAGTGACCAAGGGTGGAGATCATAGAGGTTACTTAAGTTACGGTTACCAAGTAACGCATGCTTCAGTACTGAGTAAAACTCAATTGCGGTCGTGTGGATCATAAAGTATCCTCAGACCTAAAATGAGTTTTTAACGGCACTCAAAACGTCCGTAACTCAAGTTACGTGTAGTGCTAACTTGAGTGCGCGGCATGTAGCTTTTTTGGTACAGTGAGAGCCATTACGTTACAGTTGGTCAATCATCCGAGGCCTTATTACTCGTCACACGGAACCGGCGTCAGCATAGTTATACCACAATGACCTACAGTAATGCATAACAATGACTTGGGAGCTACACGGGACTTGCTAGGCATCGTGATGCGAATACATTTACAAGTATCTTAAGACGATGGATTTTAAACGGAGTATTGAACATTTTGTAATTGAGATATAAAATTCGAAAATATTAGGGGGACGAACAGGAAACTTGCCACGGACCGGAGGTTGAGATAAGAACCACTGGTATAGTGGATTGGATACTAGATGAATATCAGGATAGCACGGGGTGTATCTAATTTGTATATGTCGACGTTTGGCGTCGGATATATCAGCTATCAAGACGCCACGGGCCACATCTAATTTGTGCATGTCGATTGTCGCCGTTTGGCGTCTGAAGGGATATATCGACTATCAAGACTCCATCGAATGCATCTCATTTGTACATGCCGACGTTTGCAGTCTGATATATCAACTATCCAGACGCCACGGAGTGCATCTAACTTGTATACGTCGACGATTGGCGTCGGATATATCAGCTATCAACACGCCACAGGCTGCATCTAATTTGTGCAATGTGCATGTCGATTGTCGCCGTTTGGCGTCTGGACGCATATATCGACGATCAAGACGCCACAGAACGCATCTAATTTGTACATGCCGTCGTTTAGTGTCTGATATATCAACTATCCAGACGCGACGGGTGCACCTAACTTGTATATGCCTACGTGTGGCGTCGGATATATCAATCAACTGTCAAGACGCCACGGGCTGCATCTAATTTGTGCATGTCGATTGTCGCTGTTTGGCGTCTGAACGGATATATCGACTATCAAGACGCCACCGAATGCATCTAATTTGTGCATGCCGGCGTTTGGAGTCTGATATATCAACTATCAAGACGCCACGGGTGCATCTAATTTGTAGCCTACATGTCGACGTTTGTCGCATGTAAGGGCTATGCCGTAAATACGTAGAATTTAGTTGATAGACAGCAAGCGCTAGCTAGCTATGTCATACGAGGATGAACGAATAGAAGTCTGAAGGACAGAATGTAAGTAGTCTATACAAAAAAACTTGTAATTCTGGGCTGACGATGTGTTCTACAAGGTTAGTCCAGTGTACTAGCACAACATGATCATACAACTTTCAAAACTGATTTCGCATATACTGCAACAATCTTCTTCAGCAGTAACGATTTTAATAAGGTGCGTAAAGTCCTCAGCTCAAGTCTTTGCTGCCAATGCTACAAGAAAACTCGAGCGGCAATCAAACAAATAACTGTAGCAGACATCATTCCTCTGTCGACGAATATAATAATGCAGCGGTCAATCCCTTTTATCCACCAGCCTTCCCTTCCATCTGGATGAGTAACTTTGCCTATAAATCAGATCCTGTACACCAGACGCTGTGCAACTGGCTATACCTACACACGGCACGGCGGTCTCAAAATTGCCAGACGCCGAACGCCATGTCGCAGTACGGCGTCTTAAAATGTTGGACGCCAGACGCCATATAGCACTTCAACCGCCAGTCTGCGTTTCAACCCATTCACACGCCAGACGCCATGTAGCAATTCAGCCGCCAGTCTGCGTTTCAACCAGTTCAGACGCCAGACGCCACGTAAAGACCCAGCCGCAGGGTGGCGTTTGGCGTGTGGCGGGTTGGCGTCTAGCGGGTTTAACCCCGTCTCTCTTTTCGACCCATAAATTTATATGTGGATGCAACTATTTTTAGTCGGTGGCAGTTATCATCTTTATATACCACTCTTCGTTTAAAGATTGTAGAACCGTACCTAATTTAGTTCCCTACATTATCTATCTTTATACATCTGTCCTGCAGACTTGATCGGTCAATGCATTTTGTAACAGTAGCCTACAATGCTCTTTCGTAAAACGCTAAAGTTTGCAAACAATAAACATTGTATTGTTGGTATATTATGTAGAAGAGAATTGTTTACTCTGGTACATGACCCAAATATGTGGCCCTTTAAGCTTGTTTTGAAACATTAAAAGAAACAGGATGTCTGCTTTTTGAAACATAAGGTGCAAAACCCTCAATGAGAGTAGGCACATTAGAGCTCGCTACCTTATGATACGTTGCTCCAACTTCTGTCTCGCGAGTATATTAGAAGAGCAAATAAACTCAGGATACTATATGTTCTGCTCTTTAGCTCAAGCTAACTTGAGAATTCATAACAGTTTAATAGCGGTAAAGCAGGTTTTAGACTACCACCAAAATCTGAGTTTTCGTGGCATCTCGCGACCGGAGCCTCGCCCATGAAAAAGAAAACATTTTTAATATTACAGTTGTATGCTACGATTTCAAATTCGGGCATATTAAATTACTCTGCGTGTCGCATACTGTGACTACTGTCAACTCAGATTGCACGAACGATACTAATCCTTGTCGACAACGGAGCATATCCATATCGAAAGGTTCGGCCATCCAGCATCTGTAATTTTTAGACCAAGGTTTTGTCGCCGCTTATGTTTTTGGCACTGCAATTTATCAGCAGTTTGTTGGCCAAAACTTTATGTCTTCATGTGCCCCTACGCAGAAGGGGCTGGCCTCGAAATGAATGAGTCTCATAGGCCTGAACTCTCTCGTTGCACACCCCTACACTAGTTCATCCCAACGGTCTTCGACCATGTTCTCCAGAAAAACCAGTCGGACATGATAGAGCCATATTTTCTGCGTGTCTCGCTTATTGGCTACAGTACCCAACACAGTGACCGTGGATATGTAAAACGATCGCAGGATTTTTTGCAATAAATTCAACAAATATTACATAGCCTACATATTAACATTTAGCTCTCGCACCGTGTCGACCCAAAATTATACCCTTTGCGGTCCGTACTTTAATAACCCTTGACGGGGTAAAGATTATTCCGTTACAGTAGGGTTAACATACGTCCTCTTTTAAGAGGATCGATCCTCTTTTTTGACTTTTTTGAGTCCTATTTTTTGAGATTTTGTACTCCTTTTTGATAATTTTTGCTAAATATATGGCAAAATCGACTTAGAGATACATTAAATCAGCACCGAAGTAACGCTCCGGTGGGTATCTCTGGAGCCGGGCCGGAAATTTGACCTTTTTTAGTCAACCAACTAATAATGTGAAAGAAAAACTGTATTTTGGGACCTGAGCCAGAAAGTTGATCTTTTTAGTCAACCGACTACGAAGTAGGAAAAGTCTACCCTTTTTCAGGATTTTCCTTCGGTTTTGCAAGTCTGAAAATTTTGAAAAGGTGTCCTCTTTTCAGATTTCCAAAAGATGGTATCCCTTCGTTACAGTAACTTGCAAATGTGAGTCTGTTATGATGGTATTTACTACTATCCTCGTGCATCGCGCTAATCGAACAGTTGTTACGGAAATATGATGATTGTTTAGCGAAAGAAAGCAGAAAGTCAATTTGACGTCATTTTTCCAGCCTGTCGCTGGCTCAGACTGGCTGATATACTATAGGGGAGATGTGGTACCGATGGATCACTGGGACCGAAAATACTTTGAAAATTCTCTATGATAAGTCCATGATTACACTCCGTGAACTTGTCTACAATTGCATGCTGGCAACATCTTTCCTCACATACAAAAAAATTCGACGTGCGCGAACTATGGGGTCTCTCACAGATGTTTTTTGTTTTGGGGGGTGTAAACTAAATTTAGATCGACAT
>ATSW01104104.1:0-11358 GCA_000444245.1 Botryllus schlosseri | reverse complement strand
TGGATGAACAGCAAATAAACTCTTCTGAAACCTGTGCTGAACCATTTCCTACACCACGGTCAAAGTTTTTTTTTATATCCCTGACCAGTACCGAGGCTTGTTGCAACAATAGCAAAAAAATTCAAGTTCGCAACCAAGGCTTCATCAAATTCAATCACGAATTTGTAGAGATGTTATCCCAATCTTACCTCTAATCTTGGCCAAATTTACTGGGGCCAGAAACTTTTTGCACCCTAATGTTCATCAAATGCAATATAATGGTTTTCGAGCAAGTGAAAATGTAAATGCGAACCAAAATATTGTAATTCTTAGTTATCAGGAGGTTCTTTCCTTTTGCATTTATTTTAATTTTACATTTCATTATCCTGACTCAGCTCTGAGTAGCCCAATCGTTTGATTACATTTCATTGACTGTCCTGTAGCCTATTCCCTGTTAGTCGCTCAAACCTTAGGTTCTTAGCAGTCGCTTGAAATATTTTTTTGTGCTTGTAGTTTTCAGTACTCATGATTAGGAATAGTTCGAATACATTCGAGTTTTTTTTTTATTAAAAGGTATTCTACATATTAGGAATGAAACAAGAATAGCTTGAGATTGTTGCTAGTTACGTCGCTACGGTTTTCAAAGAACACCTCTTTACTGAATCAATTACCTGTTTAAAAGTAATTGTAATGGTAATTATAATTGTAATCAATTACATGTTTAACAGTAATTGTAATTGTANTTGTAATTTCATATTTTTAGCATTGAGTAATTGTAATTGTAATNTAATTGAAACATGCAAGGAAGTAATTGTAATTCTAATTGTAATTGAATTAAAATATCGTAATTGATCCAACGCTGATCGAGACAGCGTAAAGATTTGAAAGAGTGTTCTAAGGGTGAGATCTATAGTTTGNTATAGTAACACTGTTAGATTCTAAAGCACTATGAATCCTCTTGGTATTATGAATCCTCTTATGTGATTTATTATTTTACANATTGGGATCAGCTGATGGATGACCTGAATAAAGCATTCGTAACACTACCACTTCCACTGACGAAATTACTCGAGACAGATAAAGATTTCATAACACGTGGAAAATTGTTAAATCGAACTCTACTGGGATTNTATATTCCATTAGAACAAGATGACAACAATAGTGGATATTCCCAGACTTGTTGAAATATAAACAAATGATGGAGTTCACCCATCCATTCGCGTGTATTGTGAGCGGTCCTTCAAGAAGTAGGAAGACGACTTTTGTTGCGAAGCTGATTCGGCATGCAAGTTCAATGATTAAACCTNGTGTGTCAAAAATAGTTTATTGTTAGAACAATTATCAGGAAGTTTTCAAGACGATGCACAACGTATAATTCAACGCCGGTTTAGATATTTTAGAAGAGCTAAAGGAAACTTTTCATACGTTCATGCATTCAGATAAATCTAGTCAATGTTCATACGGTTTCCGGGTTATAACACATAAACTAAAATAATAAACTCGACGATATTAATCTTTTCAACAACGGAATTAGCATCAAAGCAAGTGAATACGTTTATTGAGTTTCGNGCTGGATGAAAATGATATTATTGAGTTTCGTTGTCAATGAAAGTAATAGATTGTGCATATGCTTTGACAGGAAAAAAATGTAGTATTCAACACAGTGACAGTTGTATCATAAAGGAAATAGCTTCGTGGTGTTAATTGGATTGTGATTTTTTAATGTACGCAATAATCGACATAGCGACTTGACACTGAACAACCACTTTTACGTTATACAACTCGATCCACAAAACATATCCGTTGCACGATTTGTCACTGGCGTGCAAAGGGTAAGGAACATTATTCGTACAGTTCCATCTTCTAGTTGTTTTGGTGTAAGGAAAAACCATTCCATAACTCCCACTTCTCGTTAGTAAAGTAATTTGTTTTGTGAGTTAGATTTGTCGTATATAAGTCGAATATATATCTACTCTTCTGTGGAAATAACTAGATTACTGGGTTGACATCGACAAGTCACTCAAGCATTGACCGTGGATTTTATTTTATTTGAGCGACGTCACTAAGACGGTATAATAATTTTTAAAAGTCAAAACCGGACAGATATGAATGTGTAGGACTTACGATAAACACGTATTGTGTACATACAACTTTGCGACAAGACCAATGATATTCCTGTGTACTGGTTACGTGTTGGATTATTTGAATATTTAGATACGCGACCGGTTGTGTAAAAAAGTTCCGGCGATACCAAAACAGTTTGTAAAGTCTAACCAACCGTTCTTTAGTTTGAAAGTGTAAATGTAAGCAATCATTCTACAGTTTCGTAGTATGACAATATCAGGTAAATTGGAGTATTTTGTATGGTGTAAATATCTTTCATACTACGGTCTGAAAAGGTCGTAGGCAATGTTCCCTCTAATTTTTCTCGAGTCTGCGCAAACATACCAACTCACTGCGCAGGCTCCTGGACAACAGTGCGCAACCAGGCCCCCCATATGGTGATAAGCCGAACTTCTGGGGGGCTTCGTCCCCCAGACCCCCCTCAGGCTGTACGCTGTTTAAAGCAACTTACCTGCTTCGTGGGGTCTACGTTTAGTGAGTCACCTTTTCTCGCCTAAACGGGCGAAGCGCGAAAATTTTTTATAATTCATGACTGAATCGGTCAATATGATCGGGAATTGCTTATAGATTGCTATCAATTTTTATCCTCTCTCTGCTCACGTAATCTGATTTACCGGTAGAGCTGAGAGAGGTGCGTTTGAGAAGGTAGGACCCCTCAATAATAATAATTGAACATCTCCCGGTAATCGGTATATATACCCGTTGACAGGAACGAAACAGCACTTCGTTAGCCCCCTCCCCCAAAAAAACATGAGTGTTGGGCTCCAATGGGGTCATCAACTGCCCCCCCCCATTACTTTTTTCGATTTTGCTACGAAATTATAGTCGTCCTGTGTAGTGAGTCAGCACAAAGCGCGAAAATTTTCGATAATTCATGATAAAATCGGTCAATAATGCATAATGCATATGTTTTGCTATCAATTTCTTGTCCTCTCTGCTCACGTATAATCAGAATTACCGGTAGAGCTGAGTGAGGTGTCTTTGAAACTGCAGAGCCGTAATAATAATTGAACATCTTCGGGCGGGCGGACCCGCTGGTATGACTTCGTTACATGATGTTATTTCGTGACCTCCTGTCTGCTATATCAAAAATATAGAATCGCCCAAACGGATACTGAACTGAAAGATCACACGATTTCGGATTGGTATTTCTTTACTGGCATATAATTTTTCCTGCGGGGTGGTATTTGTCTTGTGAGGTTCATATTGACAAGACAGGAACATTCGGAGCCAGTCATTTAGGCGCCTATATGAACGAATAAACCTATATGTATTTTGTATATATAAAGAAGTTTTTGGTCAGTACAGGGCAGTCCTTTACGGCCAAGGTTTTCTCGCTGCCCATCGTTCTGGCACACTTCTTGGAGTCGCATGTTACATGGCCTAAAACTTTATACGTCTTGGTGCGTCGTGGCGCGGTAATGGCCAACGCCGATATGCCCATTTCTATAAATCTAGCGCATTTTTTCTTGGGGGAAGAGTACCCAATAATCAAGATATTTGACGACTGGAAATAGCGCGCAACGCGAATAATTTTTGAAAAAGTTGCATAAATTTTTGAAACATACACTATAATTTTTGCTAATTTACGAAATAATTTTGAGCCCCCTTCGAGCTCGGGCACCGCAATTGGGGGGTTTGGGGTGCGGTAGTTACGGCCCTGCGACTACGAAGTGGGAACAATTGACCATTTTCAGTATTTTCGTCCGGTATTGCAAAAGTGTCCTCTTTTCAGATTTCCAAGATATGGTAATCCTAGGTATTACCTTATCGACGGAAGATTCCCGTTCAAACGAATTGAATATTATCAAAAGTTTTGCTGCTGAGAAGCTGATGTAATTCAACGCACTACAGTGCACAGTTGCAGCGTTTCCCGATCAACGTTTGCAAGGTGATGTTTTTTTTTAACAATGTTGGTGCTTGTATTTGCATATTCTGCATATTATCCTATCTCACCATACGTGATCAGATTTGCCTGATGAAAGTCATGACTTCGAACATTCACGGCATGTAGTCTAATTGTACAGTAAATCTTACGCAATGTTAATGCCACACGGAGTAGACTATTCGTTAGTTTCTCGAAGATTAACTTCGCGCTAGCCCATTGTTATGTAGTTAAACCATGTTATTTCGAAATTCTCAGAGAAGATTGTGCTACTGAAAAGATATCAGTATCGCTGACGCGTACAAGTCCGTACTAAAAGAAAAATCTCTTTCGTGAGGCGCACGTCATTGCAAATTATCATTCCTTCACAGAGCGCATTATTTACCTTTACTGGCCGCCCTTGTACCTCGGTTTCAGACTTCACCGATAACACTATTTGCCCCTGGCAATGTTCTCTCTAATTTTTCACGAGTCTACGCGCTTGCGCGGTCCCTTAGAGAACAACAATTAAAAAAAAGAAAAAAAAGTCATCCCTTCGGATTTTTTGTGCGCAACTAAGATTTTCTGTGCGCAGAGACCGGTTCAGCACTGCGCATTTGCGCACGTGCGCAGCTTAGAGGGAACATTGGTCGTAGGGATCATCAGTCGTATCATATAAACTAACTAGTTGACACATACAAAATATTGAATGAACGCTAACACATTGGGTTCATAATCCAAGAGAGTGAAAATCGTTTACTGTTACACCAATATAATTTGTAATAGTTTACTTATGAGTATACCACAATACAATATTTCATTTCGTGTAAAATGTTTGATATATGTGATTCGACAACTGGGTAGAGTACGGCGTTATGTGACTGATCGAGGTGCGAGAATTGTAATGTCGTGATGAAGCCGCGACTCTGCCCAGCCGAATATTCCGTAGATGTGAAACAGCGGTATGGAAACGCGTGAATAATCCGATGCAGCTATGAAAATCGGTATTATTCAGGTTACGTACGAATCAACAGATCACAAAGGACTGAGCAAGTTCCAATAAACTATTAATTGTACATACGACTTTTTTTTTACAAATTGACATATTTTCTGAAATGCTTGCTGATCCCATAAGACACAACATAAAATTCATATCAAGTAAGGTCTTCGCGAGCTTTGAGTTTTGTGATGACATTTCACCCTATAGAAATGAACTTGGATCAATGCTATAACACGAATCGCATTTACTATTTTTGGTGCTGGTTGCATTCTGATTTCTTTGGTGGTATGCGTTCTACAAATAATTCCAGTATGCCGAGTTCGGCTGCGTTTGATAAGCATCACACAAATTCTGTAATACATACAGAGGTGAGTGATGGATTAATTCCAAATCAGTAATATTTCATAACGAATCTGGTTTTTCAACACGAGGGTCTTGATCAATGTAAAAGGCTGCTAACCATCCAGACAGTCAAAAATGAATTCGAACGCGCGTTTACTTTTAGATTGACAACTCTTATGATTTTAATACACCCGGACTGTACTTGTTTACGTCGATCGTGATTGTGTTAGGTAGATTCATAAATCGAGATGATAATAACACCGTTTCTAAAATATTTGTTGTACAACTCTTCCGTAACTTCGTTACAACTCATTCGTAATGAATTGTCATATGTAATTTAAAAAACCACACGTCGAAGATGAATGATTTCTTTTAATCAAATAAACAAAAAAAATACATTTGTTTCGGTGTCGTAGAAATGTAATTTGTATGAACGATATAGAGAACAACGAATCTATTTCTACCATTTGAAATGATACTTTAAATAAAAGGTCTGAAGACTTGTATTCTAATATTGACGAACGCGTTGATTAGTATGACTAGTTTACAAAATCGTGGCGGTGTTTTTTGTTATACGGCTGTTATCATCAAACAAATATGTGGTTTGTTTCAAGTCTTACGATTAGACATTATCTTTCATGGTTGGAATAAAACGAAAGTTCGTTGAAATAGAATACTTACGAGTTCAATAATATTCTCTATCGATTCATGCGAATAAACCGACAGCTGCAAATGGATTTAAAACTTGATGCAGTTTTGTCGTTAACTCAAGTCGGTGGTCTTGTTTGTGTTGATTTCAAGAATGACCATGACGAGTTAGCTGTTAATTTAGTTAATGTGGTANTAACTATGCCGTAAAGAGTTGCTGACATTCCAATATCTTTTACGCTGTAATATATGGATTCGCTTGTGATAATTCAATTACCAGTCTGTGATTGATCGGATATTCAAATCTCGTAACTCGAAACATAATATGTTTATGCCAAGTCGTATATACACCGATTAGTAATTAGTTTGTCTTACAGAATAGTGACGACTTTTACAGTTGAATAAAAGAGACCGGTCATATGAATACGTCCAGGATGAATTGTTCAAGTTGTAGTGATTATATTAAAGTAAGTGAAAACTGGATTTAACACTTGTGAATGTTGTTGTGAATAATTCTTTTGAGCGTTGTAAGATGCACTAACGATTACATTTCCTTAAACTCAGTTGCAACAAAAACAAATATAGACCGCTGATAGAGTTGTAAGTTTCGATGTTTTGATTCAAATCAATGTGTGAATAACCCGACAAACACGCGATCAACATTCCTAATACTATTGATATAAGACATTACCATGTTTACAGACTTTGAATAATACAATATCGATGTGAAGTGACGAATTAGCGCGCTCGGGTACGATTCAACTAGAATTGTGCAGTGAGTTTCATTTCGAGTTGGTAAATTAGCACATTGATCGAGTATTCTCATGATTCTTATCACGCAAATAAAGTCAACCGCTATTCCAGGGGTGTGAAAACACTGACATAGCGATCTACAGAAAGTGTCAAATTGTTGGTTTTCGAATCACCGTCTGCGACGGTTCTGTTATTCGTTACTCATTACTNAATGGTTATTATTCTTATTATATCTTGCCCGTGAAATCCAGTTACGTACCAGACTAATTATCAAAATATTACTATGTGAGCGATCGGTCTGCCTGTAACACCAAGTCACGAGCGATGGCTATGTCTGAGGCGTTATCTTGTCAGCGATCGCGGGATTTGCAATCTATTTCACACCGCTCTGAAGTGTTGGTTAACGAGCGCGGTTATTGCTGGTTTTCGAATCGCCGTCTGCGACGACTCTGTGGTAAACTAATTACCAAAATATTACCACGCGAGTGAGTCCTAGATTTAGCAAACTATTTCACACCTTTTTGAATAAACATTAGTTCACGACCGCAGTCATAAGAATAACGATATATTGAAGTCGCACTCGCCGTAAACGTTAGGATTTACTCGAATCGGTAATATATAATAATTTTGAATATACATACATAGTAACGACCAACCACGTGATCAATATACTTGCTACATATTCAACTCCACCTCATGACCGCAACCTATACCTGAAAGTACGACTTGCCAACGCAGCCTATACCTGAAAGTCAGTGTTGGGATCAAGTCACTACCTTCGAGCCACGAGTCATCTCGAGTCTTCGCAGATTTTGACTCAAGTCAAGTCAATCGATTTTCAAAGGTGACTCGAGTCAAGTCAAATCACTCCTTTTTTAGAGGTGACTCGAGTCAAGTCAAGTCACGAGTCAAGTCACAATTCAAGTCAAATTGAATATTCGAAGTATGAGTGATGATTCAAACTCATTACATTTTGCTAGCTGTGTGAAAGAATGATTTATTGATCATTTTTCTTGTATCAAATGTTGAATATCTAGTTAAATATACATGAAAAAGACGTTGTATCCCTCACGTACACGTGGAACTGCTAATAAAATACGTGAGTAACTGTATAGCTACATGCTACAGTCACTTATTATCAGCCAAAATATAGGACCTAATACGAAGCTTCGAGAAGTTGAAACAGATTGATATGCTACAATAGCTTTCACTACCCATCTGCACATCCGTGAGAATATGAACGCACAAACTATATTTGTTCGATTTAAATCATGCAAGAGAGTTGGTGAATGTGAGCACTGCGCAAAGTAAGCATGAGCCGTCTAAGAAACAGAGACACATTGCCATTTAGATTAATCTTCTACTCTACTGCTGCGACAACGTAAGCTGTGATCGTTTAGTTTGCGGTCAATTTATTTGTGATCTAGCAATGGAGGATAATGAAAGATTGGTTTTTCTCACAAGTTATACCGGCGTATCTCGAACGATCCGAACATACAAGATACAATGATTTAATCGACACGTTTTACTTGATGACTTGAAATCGACTCGTAAATTTTGCTCCGAGTCAATGCACATTTTTGAAGCTCCAAGCCAAGTCAAGTCAAGTCAATTTTCCTAAGTGACTCGAGTCAAGTCAAGTCATACGAAAAAGTTGACTCGAGTCATCCCAACACTGCTGAAAGTACGACGTGTCAACACGAGTTTTCGAGGGACCGTGTGAGCGATCCCTATACATCAGGGGTTCCCAATATTTTTGTCTTCATTCCCCACTTCAGATTTATTCCAAGCCTTCATTCCCCACAAGGACCGTAACAGCACTTTATCAGCCCCGCCAAAAAAAAAAACATTGGTCTTGGGCCCCCAGAATCCCCTCAGCTCCGCTGAGCATGTACGCTTTTGCCTGAAACTTATCAGCCCCATTGGGTCTACCGTTTAGTGCGTCGCCTTATTTCGACTAAACGCGCCAGGCGCGAAAAAATTATATACTTTGTGCTTGAATCGGCCGATGTGATCGGGAATTGCATATATTTTGCTATCAATTGTTTATCCCCTCTCTGCTCACGTAATCAGATTTACCGGTAGAGCTGAGTGAGTTGTGTTGAGAAGGTAAGACCCCTAAATAAGAATTAAACATCTTCGGGCGGACCCGTTGGTAGATTGACGTCGTTACATTATGCTATTTCGTGACATCCTATATCTGCTATGTCAAAAGATATCTGCTATATCAAAAGTCTTCTCGCTGCTGATCGTTCTGGCACACTTCTCGGAGTTGCATGTTACATGGCCTATAACAGGGGTGGGCAAACTACGGCCCGCGGCCCGCATGCAGCCCGCAACACCGTTCTGTTCGGCCCGCGAGAGTCTAAAGAAACCTTTTTAAAATATTGATATAATGCGTACTATAAATCGAATTAATGAAGAGACCTGATTAACTTTTTCTTAGTATATTTCACCATGATAATTCTAAGACAGAGGTCATAAAACTGGTGGACGCGCCCGCCTTGGGGGCATGAAAGCATCTGAAGGGGGCGCAAAGCTGTGCTCAACTGAAATTTTTTTTCGCCCTAGGCGCGATTTACATCCAGTTCATAGTTATTGCTTTGCATTTAGTCTGAATTACATATTTAAAAATCCCTCATCTACAGTCGTAACCTCCCATTCCATTAAACTACCCGTTACGTTTGCTAGCATCCTGGGTGTGTTTTGTGATATAACGATAAGGGGGCGCGAAATCTTTCACCATCATAAGAGGAAGGGGGGGGGGCGTGTCTTAAAAAATTTGTGAACCACTGATCCAAGGTAAATACCTAATATCACAGCGGGATAGCTGCAACGAGATTGACATAATTTGGATCACGAGTGGGATTTCAGATTGGCCACTCCATTTTTAATTGTTTCAGTGATGTGCTTATAAAAAACGGTTTGGGCGTGTCTTAGGTAGATTCGTTATGTGTATGCGTAGAATTGGGGTATTTATATTTATCTACATATAGTAGAAGCGTGTTTGAAGCTAACATGGTTATGATGCTGTCAGCATTGTGTGTCCTGGAACTGAATCAAAAGTGGAATTAGTAAATCTATGAACCGATCGCTGCTCACAGATTTCAATTTCAATTCTGTTCTAAGAATCGGGCCAACCGACTTTCATCTTTATAGTTTCTACAACTTGGTTATTGAAGTCCGCCAGCCTATGAAATCTCGCCACTATATGTTTCTGACGCGTGTACGATATCACTAAAGCAATGTTTGGCTTGTTTTAAATAAGCATATATATTGTATCTCCATGTTCTCACTATATAATCAAATATCAATATCGCGTTTTGGTTTATAATCCCAATTTTATATAGTGCGGCCTGCGAATGGATTCAGATGTTGAATGCGACCCGAGAGCTCAAAAGTTTGCCCACCCCTGGCCTATAACTTCATATGCCTTGGTGCGTCGTGGCGCAGTAATGGCCGTCGACGAAGTCTCAATTTCTATAAATTCTACGTATTTTCGTGGGGAAGGGTACCCAATAATCAGACATTCGGCAATATTAAATCGCGCACGAAGCGCGAAAATGTTTTCAAAAAGTTGCATAAATTAAAAAAAATTCTTAAAAATATGTTAATTCACGAAATAATTTTGGGCCCCTTCGAGCTCGCCCCCTCCAATTGAGGGGTTTGAGATGCGACAGTGACGGTCCTGTTCCCCACTACCCAGCACTTTTGTCATCACAGAGCAGCTATTTGCTGGTTTGACTACACAAGACACGCAACCACATCAGTACGCAAGACAATCGTCTATAACTGCAACATAAAACGTATTGTGAACCGATACCAGTAACGCTCAAAGTTTCGCGAAAGCGTTATTTCACGCCAAACTAGTCGTGCTGGATGCGTTTGTGACGCCCTGATTGGCCATCCCGAGTTAAAAATGAGGTTTTGTGAACAACACGCAATATAATTTTCGATACATAGATTCCAGAGAAGGTAACTGCTAACGGTAATGGTGCATGAGTCTCCGTGAATATGTAGACTGTCTTGTATATAATTTTGAACAAATGCGTCTATTCCCTACCAGAAACTATTGAATTGCCCACCAGTGGGGAATTCCCACCGTTTGGGAACCACTGCTATACATGAAAGGGTTACTTTGCAAGAGGATCAATAAGACACAATAACCGCATGCGAGCGATAGGAAGAGGGGGGTTAAAAAGGGTGGTCGTGCGAACACGAGATTCGACGCCGTGCGAGTGGGCCCTGTAGCTGAAAGGGTTGCCATGCGGGAGGGTCCATAAGAGACAATGGCCGCATGCGAGCGACAGGGGGGTCCAAAGGGTGGGGTCATCACCACGGGTTTTCGAAGCCGCATGCGAGCGGGCCCATAAGAAACAATGGCATACCCAGACCGATCTACTATACTACTTATGAGGGGTTAAAAGTGAGTGTCGTGAGAGATTGTTTGTATTTGTATTTAATTGTCTATATTTTTGTTTCTTAAATTAGCCAACAGGTTTAAGTCTTACCCTGGATTAAGAAACTCGGTTTCTAGTATGACATGCGCCTTGCTATCGATATATATGGATGTGAATGAGCAATCGTGTATGATACATCTGCGTGTACGGATATGAAATTTATAAACTCTTCCAATCAGAGTTGGATC
>ATSW01104080.1:0-15555 GCA_000444245.1 Botryllus schlosseri | reverse complement strand
CTCAGCTCCGTGAACCAGTCTTAACGGTTCTGTGGAAGTAAATACACACACACACGCATTTGGTCATCTTGTCATCATTAGTTGGAGGTAATTAGGCCGATCATTAGTCGAACTGTGATTGTTGTGGTGCTATGTCGTGTGCAGAGGCGTACGCTGGCGAGGCTTGGGTTCGAAATCGAAACCCCGTCCTTCTGAAATGCAAATTCTATCTCAAATATTTACATGCTCATTTGTAATTAAGCAATTGGTGTTGCGTCTCGACGGAACAATACGATGACATTTTCCGGGTGGTAGATTTTGTCGCAGATATCCATACACTTTTTCTATTAATATATTTTATGCCTTGGTTCTGTAGCTCTGTGGTGTTGCTAAATTTTGAAACAATTGTAGGATGGTAGTGCGGGTGAATTTCGTCCGACGTTCTAACAAGACGAGTTGTCGACTCTTCATTGCCGCGAAGGCAGATTATCCCTATTTTGGAGGGAAAGCGGTCGTAAACGGAAGTAATGATATCACAGCGCTCCTGCAGCTTCGATTACGTCATCGCGTGCACTATACGCCCAAGTTATGTTCAGGTTGAGACATTCGAGACGAAACTGATGTAGGCGGTTTTACTGAATAAATACTGGCCTGCGTTAATGTTGAGGGACCAAGCAATGTTTTCCGCGTGGTTTACAGTCCCCAGAGCTACGCTGTGCCGTGTGCACGCTTTCCAGCAACATTGACTATGTAATTCAAGTATATTTAGTTTATATTGTCGTTCTCGTAAATAGTCCAATTTTGGTTTCGTAACCAGAATGTCGTTACTACTCATTTTCGAACGCCCCGCGGCCAAAATTGAGGTAGCGACAAACATGTTAAGAACTGTTGGCTTGATGACTCTGCAGTCAGCACTCTGCAGTCTGCATTCGTCAGCTCTCGTTGAAGTCATCGAGGAATGGAGCGGAATGAATTTAGCGCCAGCGCAATCGATAATGAGTGCAACTATACTTCAAGACCACTATACCTGATTGTTGTGATCGTCATTTGCGGGTGTTTACAGCCATCAGCATAAAACTTCAAGTTGTCTACAGTTTCCCGAGTTTCCCAGTAAAACGACAACATACTTCCGGGATACGAAAGGCGGGCGACTTCAATAAACAAATCAAATCTGTCGGCAATTCTTGTCTCACCTGATCAACAGAGTATTGTCCATTAAACATCAGTAGGACTTGCCACGGCCATGCTCCCGGTTTCGCATTTGATCCCTTTGTAACCTTCCCATGTGCCCAGTATTTCTTATCTTCTCCGGTTTGCCCACACGCGCTAAAAGCTGATAGAACCTTCTTCAGTTTGTTATCCGAAATCATATACTAGTTTTGGAGTTTGGTGAAAGGCATCGGCCTCTATACCATCAGTCATATATTATGGCAGATAAGCCATCTATTTAGGTTTGGGTCAGGGGTGGCCAACCAGCAACCGTAGCACAATAATTACGCCGCTGCCTAGCCTGCACGTAATTAAATCAGCCTGTGTTGGTGCGGTTTGAATTGGAAGAATTGGGTCATAAACGTTTGATAGATTTCAAGTCAACTTGAAAACTTTCTTCGCGCTTCGCGCGAGGCATGGTGGCCTGTTTTTCGTTTTAATGTTGCAATCAATGTTCCCTCTAATTTTTCACGAGTCTGCGCAGGCCCTTGGACAACAGTGCGGAACCATCCCCCCCATGTAGGCTTCGCCCCCCCAGACCCCCCTCAGGCTACACGCTTTTCATCGCTACTAATCTTCTATGTCCGGTTTTCGTTTAATGGGCGTTGCCTCAATACGCGCGAAGCGCGAAAATTTTCAATAATTCATGATCAAATCGGTCAATATCATCGGGAATTGCATATATTGCTATCAATTTTAATCCTGTCTCTGCTCACGTAACCACATTTACAGGAAAAGCTGATCGAGTGAGATATGTTGGAAAAGGTAGGACCCCTAAATATAATTAAACATCTTTGAGCACACCCATTGGTCTAATGACTTCTTTACATCATGCTATTTCATGACCTCCTATCTGCTATGCCAAAAGATATTGAGATCTGGACATAACTCACTTTGATTCCACTGCGACGATATGGTGTCATACTATGGATTACTAGAAGACAGACATACACGCACGAGAACGCACTTGAAATCAATACATGCGATCGATGTAGGCCTATCGCGTTAAATTACTGATGTGACGTCTTAATACCGGCAAGCGGCAATGCATTCATTACTATCAAGATATACAGTCAGATATAATGATACGAATATTCAAGTCTGATTGAAGCAAGAACAAGATCAGCGTATGACCTTATCGACATAAGATACCCGTTGAAACGAATCGAATAAAATCACAAATTTGTGCTACTGAGAAGCTGATCTAATGCAACGCCCTACAGTGCGTATAATTGCTGCATTTCCCGATCATCGTTTGCAAAGGGATGGATTTTTTCAACAATATTGGTGCTTGTACATGCATATTCTGCATATTATCCTATATCAACATACGTGATCAGATTCGCCTGATGGACGTGATGACTTCGAAAATTCGCGGCATGTAATTGTACAGTAAATCTTACACAATATTCATGCCACGCGGAGAAGACTATTCGTTAGTTTCTCGCAGTTAACTTCGAGCTAGCCCATTGTTATTTATACCTTTGTTAAACCATGTTATGTCGCCATTCCCACAAAGAATTGCGCTATTGATATGATATCAGTATCGCTCACGCATACGATACCATTGTAAAAGAAAAATCTATTTCGTGAGTCGCACACGATTGCAAATTCTCATTGCTTCGTGGAGCGCAATATTTGCCTTTTCGGGCCGCACTTATAGGCCTACCTCAGTTTCAGACTTCAGCGATAGCACTATTTACCCCTTGCAATGTTCCCTCTCATTTTTCTCGAGTCCGAGCGCCTATGCGCGGTGCCTTGGACAAGAGTGCGCAACGATGAAAAAAAGTCATCACTTCGGATTTTTTGTGCGCAGCCTAGATTTTCTGTGCGCAGAGACCGTTTCAGCACTGCGCATTTGCGCACGTGCGCAGCTTAGAGGGAACATTGGTTGCAATGTCCTTGCAATGTGATTCCTACAGTAGGCCTACAAATATGCAAACCGCAATACAATGCTAATGGGAGGTAAAGAAATAACGAGATGCAACAAAGTGATTAATAACAAGCCAAAGATCCATCATCATTAGTATTATACCCAATTAGGTATAACTTCAAAAGTAGATTTGGGCAATGTGATGGTCAAAGTGTATCGGAGAAGGTCACTTTAAAAGTGCCGTCACAAATATAGGTGCGATTTCCGAACATACATTCAGTTACCGTGATACAGTGACTCTTTCGCGCATCCGTAATGGCAATTTCATCCGTAATGGCTCCTCTTTCCCTGCCGTTGCCGTTCTTACGGCGACAAAAAAGCCCAGGAAAACACCCGACGAAAGAAAGCACTCACAAAGAATGGAAAAGAACTAGTAGAAAGGGCCGCGGCTTCAAAGAGATCAACATCGAAAAAGAACTGTGACATCGGGCACTCTAGGCCGAGGTGGATGTTAGAGTAAAGGATCGCTACTGATGCGTGTCGTTCTACATCCTCCTATCTGTTCATGACATCGCATTGTGTCTTATCGCATTGTACATTGTGTGTGACTTGTTCAGATAAAAATATAACCCAACCATGTTATGTTATGTTAAAGTAATGAGAATTATCCCAAATCTACTTTCTACTTTGTAACATCCAAAGTGGCAAATGTAAGTTGTTTTGCCCAATAAAATCGTTAATTGGATTTAGTTGAAAACACAGGCTCTTTAGTAGGGGCGGGCAACTTCGCTTTCCTTGATTGGTGGATAATCCGAGAATTATCAACGAAAAACTCAAATAACTCCGCTTCTACTGGTTGGAATCGAGTCAAATTTGTTTTGCATCGTTTTTGAAGACAACTCACCAATTTCATGAGGTTGACTGAAAATTTTAAATTTTTTTTTATTTTTCCTAATAAATTAAAATTTTAAATTGGCTCTGCGGCGGCTTATGCTTGTTAGAACTGAACCAAGTTTGATGTACAGCGTTTTTAGGTAAACTGACAATTTAATCAGTGAATGGCTGGAATCCGGATTTTTTATAATTTTTGAACAACCCTAATGTTCGCGCGCTATTATCGATGAATTCCATTATCGTGCCCTGTCACTCTCATGTAGGCCTATGTATGTACGTCAAAGTCTATATCGGTGCACTCTTTCGAAGAGTTTTGCTAAACCTGGTTGTTGGAGTTGGATACTATACTGTGTACTAACATAGAATTTCAATTTGTATAGCGTCGACCGTAATGCAAGGGGAATTGTACGTACAGTGAACATGTTACACGGAAATATGACTGTCCGAAGTGAAACGGCCAGTATATAGACTGCTACAGCGCCGTTGAAGATTCGATGCACTGTTAACAAGTCTGCATCGCAGCCGAGCAGGCTCTGCTGCGGCGTCATGTGCCATGTGCATGCCGCAGACTGACGGGATGCCCTCCATGCGTCGTGTCGGCGTGTCGCGAGAGCAAGTTTGCCTCTGGCTGGAGGCATGTACGAATAGAAAAAAATTCAAAATTTTGTGTGACCTGTAGTCACAAACGATGAACTTTTGTGTCCTGATTTCAAAATTAACTAAAGGTAAGACTGGTTTAACAAAAAGCTCCCGCACAAAAATTTTCCAGTTTTCACTGTATGAAGGATGGGCTTTTTTGTAGATACAGACTATATAATAATTATACCGACTTATCCGAATTTAACTGACACAATTCCAATTGCGAAGATTTAAAATAGTATTTTGGTAAATTGTGACTGCCCATATTGAATAAATCCGATCGTTTTCTTGCTTACATACAAAATTAAACACTTAATAACTAATTATTAATTTCGATTTTAGATGTAGACTGTATATATCAGGGGTCGCCAACTCAAAATGGGTCGCGGGCCACTTTTCAAAATTCCTAGAGGCCGCGGGCCGCATGACTTCAAGATCGAGATTAACATAGCCAACGCTGCTTAACAACTACGAATGATGACTCTACGTAAGTACAATGCTGTGCTCTCTTACATGGGCGATGGGCATAGTCACCACAAAATGAATAATATTTTATTGAACAAACACAAATGCAACAAAAAATATCATGCTCATCAATTCCATTATATTTTGAACTATGGGCTGCGCACGATACCAGACAACACTATGTAGCAACTAAAACAGGGGTGGGCAACATTTTTGCTATTCACGGCCGCATTTCGATTATTCATGTAGCCCGCGGCTGCATTCCGGTGCATAATGGTCATAAACAAACTGCATGGGGCCAAATATCCACGTCAAACTCACCATGTCCATTGCTGGTACACTCCGGACAAATCTATTTATTAACTCATATCGACTTACCATGGGCACCGAGACCGTGAAAATAGTCATGTTATGAAGAGCGACAGGGATTGGAACTGTAGTCGCGCCAAGCGCGAAAATTTTTTCATGTTTATGAGTGAATTTCATCATTTAATATTAGTATAGTTTCACATATTACTATCAAATATTGATTCTTTCTCGGCCCATGTGATCAGATTCACCGGTAGAGTTTATGCAGGGGGTGTCAACAAAAACTTAGAGAAGTTATTATAATGCTGGAGTGCATCTTTGGTTAGACCAATTCTCATTAGTCCCCTATGTTGCATGCAGTTATTTCTTGACCTCCCATTAGAATTGTCGTTATAGTGGAAATGTATTGGATTCGCCCAAACGCAGACCTACCAGAAAAAATAATAATTCGGGATGAGGAGAACACGAATAAAAATTGGTATTTCTTTATGGGTCGGATCATTTTTCTCCGCTGTTCGCATCTGTACTGTGGGACTCAGATTACAAAGGACACTGCTGTATTAAAATCCAAAATCAACTCGCATTGAAGCGCGCGTAGCCCGAAGAAAATTTCAAGAATAATTCAAACCTCACATTAATTAGGGAGTCAATTCGTAAATTCAATTTGCATAATATTGACAGCCACCAACACATCCTAATTGAATTGAGTGTGGACGGCCGCATAATTTTTCTTCTGCTGGCGCAGAGTGGCCGCCCAGGTTTAAAGAATCGATATTGGGGTTAGTTATAGACACGGTACGATGGTAGCCTATTTGCTGGAAAACTAACTCCTCGTAAAGCATGATCTCTCGGAGAGTCCGAAATCGTTTATCAAGCCTCCCGGTCTTGGCAGTGGTGGGCCATTGCACGCCAAGGCAATATGCCCATTCATAACAGCAAATTATTCCTCCATATAATGATAATACCATGCAGAACCGAAGGAATAGTGATATTGGGCACAGTAGAATGGCTTAATTTGAACAACAACCACAATATGTTTAAACTGAAATCAATTTCGGCATTTCGAAATGGTTTACTGACCGTTCTTCCAAAATTTTCCCAAATCAGGCCGCGGGCCGCAAAGTACGACCTTGCGGGCCGCGTGTTGGTGACCCCTGGTATATATCGCATAATTTCAATTTGTCTGACACAAATCCAACTGGCTATTCGAAAAGGCGAAAGTAGAAACACTCAACATATTTTCAGCGGTCTAGAAAACCGATTCAAGGAATATATGATAAAAATTTGAAAATGCCATATCATATGTGACTCAGTATCTGGCGATACTGGACGGCGAATATGTCGTTGTGAAACTGCAAATTGCAATGATGAGCAAGGGTTTTCATGAATCACAAGACATTGGTTGCCAACATAATATTATCGAATCTTAAAGCATGTGTCAGAATTCTTCAATCCAACATCCGCAACAAATCCAACTCTCAGCTACAAATTTGGAGATGATATAGTAAAACACTTCGAAAACTTGGTACAATCCACCAAGCCATAATTTCAAATGAAAATCTTCGAAAACCGAGGACTGAGTGATGATTTTAAGCTTATCTATGTGTTGTGTAGAGCGTGCCGCTCTTTCAAACAAAACAGTAGAGTACCACTAATCAAATAGCATAAACTTCCATCTCTACGCAATGCGAGATGGAGCTCACGGGTATAATTCCGTACTTTCAATTCCCCAGATGGAAAGTAACTCTTGAGATATCATGCTTATTCATCGCAAATGCGTGTCAGGAAGCCTGGTATTCTAACCAGATGTCTAAATGTCTATAGATTGAATACACTGGAGCCCCACCCCTTATTGGTTCGCCGATAATATCGGGACGATCTCGATATCACACTTTGAAAGAATTATCGGTATCGGCCACTGAAGCTGAAAAATTATCGGCAATTTTCGTGACGTCACAACATGGCGGTAGGAAGTCAGAAAATTATTATCATTGACCGCTAGACTGGGAATATTGATATATTTCACATAGCTTACACCTAAGAGGTGTCCAGTTGTAGCCTTTCTAGTTTATTTCATGTTCAAGTATAACAATGGCAGTAAAGATGTTCAAATGAATGCTTTGAACCTTTGAAAATTTGCTTATGTATATCAAACTTCTTTTGAATATCGGCTGAATGTATTGGGGTTCTCGGTAAACGTGTGAGATATCGGTTTTATTAGTATCGACCCAAAAATCCAATATCGGCCGGACTCTAGAATATACCAAAGATTATTTGCTGCTATCTTTGTGTTGGAATGTCCTGCAGCGATAAAGTGCCCCAAAACCCCATTGGAAGTTGGATATGTCCGTCGTAGATGTCCCTGGCACTAACATCATAACAGAAAGGGAAGTCAAATTGATGAATGAACTTTACCAGAAGTGCAAAAGGACATATATATGAACATTAAATTTGTAGCAAGAATACCTTTGAATTGTAAATTTTTCTATATTTGGACCAGTGACGAAAATTGAGGTTACTTTGTGCGGGACATTTTTTTCGATTTGAACAAAATGACTATAATTTTATTGATTACTACCAAAATGTTAATTAATTCCTGTTGCAGGCAGATATTTTTTTCGAGTCATAACCCTAATGTACATGATCCAGTGGACCAGCGTCGCTGCGTGTGATATTAGGTCATTCTAAGACTCAAATTTTTAGTCCAACCAAGCGGTAGGCTACATTCTATATCTCGCACTGTATGTCGTTTTTCTGTGATTCTGTTACCATGTTTGCAAATAAGATAGGCTATACATGTCATGTATATCCCATTTGATTCGATTTAAAAAATTTATACGTTTTTGCCGGTGACCAATCCACATCGATGTACATCGAGTGTGGGGAAAATTCTATAATTATGATGGCATACCCGTATAAAGTGTGGTACAGGGAATTGTTAGGCACGTATTTCATAAAATAATTGTGCGAATAAATCCAAGTTTCTAATTATTTTACCCCTCTAGTGCAATCTCAATTATGTTGCGTTAAACTGGAGGACTGTAATATCAATCAGTCAGCAGCGGACTAGTAGACAAATTGGGAATCGGAATGGAGATAGGTATTGTGCAATTAGTAATTTCATAGCGGTCTTCGCAAAAATCGTTATCATTACTCACGAACACATCTCGGCGCAACTCCAGACCAGTTCTTGTCAGATCGGCATCTACGCGTAGAAGGTCCAGTCAAAGTAAAACCATCGTCGCAGCCGTACGTAACTGTGTGTCCGTATGTCCGGCTGCTACCGACGATATATCCGTTGGCAGGGACAACGAGATCTTGGCATTCAGTATCTGGGTTCATAAAGGTTAATCGGACTTAGCCTTCACACAAAAATCGTTACGTTGTTATTGAATTCAGAGGAAAACTGTACTCATCAGTCCGGAATTTCAATAGTAGCGGTGAACATACTGATATTGATGCAAGATTTTCCACACCAATCATCACATTCACACTTTTTGAATGATCCCTTGCAATCTCTATCTTTTTTGCATTTCCTTTTGCATGTCCGTCCTTCTTCCACTCTTTTCAATTTTCTTCGACAGATAAATGCTAAAATATAACCAGTCGGATTGCTTGAGAACATTGGCTTAATTATTGCAATCGACTTGATCTGCATCAGTAGTGATGTGGGTATCAGGCATTGAACTTGTGGACAATAATCATACGTATAGGCACTAGTCGATCGTTAACACGTAGTTCGAAACAGCGCAACATCATAATGCTTCAAAATGTGGAAAATATGTAGTTGAGGCACGTGGAACGTGGACTGGAGGCATTAGCGATTTTATGAAATAAGAAACGTTGAGTAAAGTTGTTTTCGGGAGCGTAGATTTGGAAAATTGAGGTTCACATACCGACAGGAAGCAGGGCATGGTATGGTATGGTATGGTATGGAAGTAGGGTATGGTATGGATCGATATTTTGGTATGGAATATGGAANANTGCAAGTATGGTATGGAATGGAAGATTGTAATCTANGGTATGGAACGACATTTCCATACTTCCATACTTCGGTATTTTNTACATTTNATCGTGATNTGTGCAAGCTTCATGAAGCGTTGTNCGCAGTTCACGGAATANNATTGNTTTTGTTATGAGTGAACTATTGAACGCTGTGTAGGCACAAATACACGATTGTGCAACGGTTTTAGGAGCACTTGGAATGACATGATNTTGTGATGCAATAATGACAAAGTATAATGTTGATCCGGTATTCTACTGAGTCTAGACACGACGTCGCCGAGTATAGTCTATCATGTGACGCAATAATTGGTAANTAGGCTACTCCAACTACCTCACTCGCAAACGATCAACAGTAGACTGGCATATACGTTGTTCATGAAATATTTNNTCGTGGNTTTGAAATGCCATATAACAGTAAAGTCAATATAAGGCAATTTTGGAACATTGATCCATCTTCAACCGTTGGTACTTGTAAGCTATGCTTAAGCAAGAAAAAGAAATCGGNAACGAAACCGGAAAGACGAACACTTGTTTCGGGCAAGACAACTGTATATCCTCATTGGAATAATATGCGAAAGCATATATTCAATTGTCACCAGGCTAAATACTCNGAAGCGTTGAGATCGCTAGAGTCATCTACTGAGTCTGCTGGCACCATGGAGTCATTTTTCAAGAAACANAAACTGGATGATAATGGAGGGGGAAACATGACGATGATTGGTGTTGTCTTGGAGTTGAATGTTCAGAAATTGAAGGAATACGTTCGTCAAATATGTACCGTCGATGGACTTCCATTCAATACGTTTGAAAAATCCGGCATGTCGCAAATCTTTANTCCTATTGTGCAACAGCTGAGGGAATCAGGTCAGCCTATTTCGCTAACGTCTCATCAAGTCCGCGACATCGTTTTAGAGGGAGCTGTAAAATTAAAGCAAAGAATCAAACAGGAGATTAGTGGTAGAATGTTGTGTTTAAAATTTGATATGGCCACAAGATTAGGAAGAAGTTTCTTAGGGTTGAACGTACAATATGGAGACTCTACGGGCATACAGATCAGGACCTTAGCTGTGAGGGAGGTACTGACTGCCAGCACAGGCGCGGAATTATCAAAGTTGATAGTGAACATACTTGCAGGACGACTTCGACATTACCTTGACCCAAATTTATACAATAACCACTGACAATGGTTCAAATGCACTGTTAGCCGGAAGACTCATTAGTACTGCATGTGTAGAATCAAGGGTTGAAGTACAGGAAGAAAATAGAGACGATCAAGATGACGAGAAGATTGAGGGACTTCTCCAATCGAGCACCGCGGAGTTTCTGATGTCGACATACGGAGTACATCAGGTTCGCAGTGCTGCACAGTGCACATACGTTGGCTCTCGCAGTCAATGATTGTATCGGCCAGAAGGCACCCGAGTCTACCAAATGTCTNCTACANCGTGCACGATCTGTGGTGTGCACTCTTCGCACAAACAACATACGGAAGGAGTTGAAGCGACAGAATTTGCCTATGGCCATACTAGATGTTGAAACTCGTTGGGGATCAACCTACGACATGCTTGAGCGTCTCATGCAACTCTCCACATTTTGCAAGGATAATGAGATGCTTATCGAACGACTGAAATTACTGGAAGATGAATGGGGAAGTTTGCAGGAATTGGTCGAGTCATTAGCGCCTGCACGCGAACTTACAATAAAACTTCAAAACAGTTCCTTGACACCTGGTCAAACTATCGGCCACTGGCAGTTGACAATGTTATCATTGGGCAAACGTTCTACACCATTAGCAGCGACGTTAGCAGAGCGTATGTCAGCAAGAGGAAGATTCCTATTAACTCCGCNTATACTGGCTGCAACCTATTTAGATCCAGAGTACNGGGTACTTTGAATGAAGACCAAAGAAAGTTGGCAAAAACTGAGCTTGAAGCTATGTATAGNAAGATTCAGTTACTAAATGGCCAGGATTTCGATTTAGATGGAGGGATCAGCTCCGAAAGTGCTNTGACAGACTTCGGAAGCGACATCGANACGCAGTCACTGTCTCCTATGCAGTTAATGCTGTTATCAAAGGAAAAAGAGATGTCGACTCAGGCTGCTAGCTCTGGGTNGAAACGTATCAGCTCAATNATCGACTCTGTTGATGGGAAATCGTNCAAGCANGTCGAATGTCCGTTCAAATATTGGTCCCAACAAGACAGCAAAATATTGTCGCAGCTTGCTTGGACTNCTCTCGCAGTCCCGACTACGCAGGTTTCCGTTGAAAGACTTTTTAGTGGCGTTAAATTCATTTTGAATGATTTGCGCAACTCCTTGAGTGACGACAGCTTACAAGCAATCATGCTGCAACGTACTAATAGCTTGATGTGATTGATATAATTGCATTTATTCTGAAACATTGCCCGCCANATTTACATTTCAAGATATCTTATTGGTCAATGTNTTTTTGAGAGTGAAATCTGTTACCGTACTCCGAAATTAGAATGACCGCATTGTAAATAGTGTATTGGACNGTNGTCACGTTGATCCACCTATCTATACGGTACTGAAGAATGACATTCATCGTCANAATCGATTTCTGTAACAACGTGATCAAATGATCGGTGTTCCCTTGATGCCTGTTCGGTGTTAATATTCTTGCGGTGATGGTGTGATTTCAAGTGCTTCANTTTTGATTTTGGGAACGAATTATACAAATNAATCATCAAAAAAGTCATTTTTCAAACGCTCTCGCNTTAGGANTATAGATCAGGAAGTGGGGTANATATAGTTTGAACTTCTAGCCACGCTAACCCCAAACAAANACTNATAATCACGCAGATCGCTGCAGTATTGATCGCCTNCAGCTGGAATNTTATGTGGGTGAGCCTATATTATATACTAGTGTGCAAATATTTACTTCAAACTGGCATGTGCCTCATGCAAATGTATCGGAAATGCGATGATATTCTTGTGGAGGGTCCTAGATAACAATCCGCTGACTATTTGATTTTGCTCGTGGAAGCTGTAGATCAGGGCCGGCCAACCCGTGGCCCGCGAGGTAATTTCCGAAATTAGTAATATTATGAAAAATGGATTGCCAAGATTGTGAACTTGCAGGGCCAACCAAAAATTTGATTAGTCTGGCCGCAACAGTTGAGATGTGATGACTAAAATATCAGTTCCGACGCATTGGCAGATCCATGAGCCAGTAACATTTTGGTAAATCTTCGTACACTACAATAAAGCAGAATAATTTTGCGATAGATTTATCAAAAGTAAAAATTTTCTACACGCTTCGCGCAACATGTTGTCACTCGATTTCTTGCTTTTAATATTGTTACTCCTTTCTGAAAATGAAAGAACGCCTAATGTATCAGATTGAGTCTAACTATAATCGCGATTACATGACAAAGTGTCGTTCAACATATGCGACCTTGCGTTTGCGCTCGCAGAAAGACCTTCGACTATGAAACCCAGGCTAAAAATGATTGGCGCATGTTGGTCGAAGCTTTCGATATCGATATGTCCAGGCGCCGAATAGTCCATACCTTGCAAACTGAGTCCAGTGATATACAGCAGGCCCGCAATATAGTCAAGTGACAATATTATTGACCTATGAATTTTCGCGCTTGGCNCGGCTAGTGGCCCGCGCAATAGNTCGTCAATCAAATGTGGCCCTTCGGCTGAAAAGGTTGGCCACCCCTGCTGTAGATGTACACGACACGTCGACACCTCACCACCGTGAACTAAACCTNACCAAAACAGACTCTGTAAAACTATTACTGGGAATTAGATTCGCATCATGGCTGGTTAGCAATAATTANACCCGAAATATCAATAATGCATNTGCTAGAAAAGGTACNATACTTGTGATATTGAAGTATTTGAAAGTATGGAATATGTATCAAGTATAGTATGGAATATGTATCAAGTATGGTATGGAACAATGTTGGTATGGTATGGAAAATTGCAAGTATGGTATGGAGGGAGTAAGGCAAGTATGGAGTATGGAAAATCCTTGTTCCATACCATACCATACCATGCCCTGAAGGAAGTGAACCTCAGCGCGGCATCATTCCTGTAGTGATTATACCGTTGCATTGTACTGAGGCAGCTTTACACAAGCATGATTGGCAAACATTGATTTACGCAAATATTCTAACATACAGTAGACTAAAATAATATATTTGAAATGGTAATACCTCTACCAGGTTAAAAGAAACACTGGACACTAGGAACACCTACAATTTCTGCAGTAATTACAGTATATTGAAATCATAGTCGAGTCTAAAATGTTACTGCTACTTACAATACTATAGTAATTGCTAGTGAAAAAAATTTAAGTCATCGTAGTTGTTGGTGCAAATTGGTGGAATGTTCTAAATTAGATTTAAGTTAGCTTGACACAGGGGTTAGTTCACTCGGTCCTTATGACGATTGCACTCATAAACGTGATGCCAAAACTACATTCTGACTTACAAAATCAAAAGTGAAAGAAATAAGTAGTTCTGCCTGCAAAAGTATCAAATGTAGAAGTGAGAGTGGTCACAAAAGAAAACCACACCGGTAAGTATAGTACAACTCAACTGTGCATATGCAGCAAAGGCAAAACCGCCTTGTTAACTTCAAAAAACTAGAAGTAAATAATTACTGATCATCTCTAGTTGTTTGCACCTTCTCTATTTGATCCACAATGTAAACATACCATAGGCCTATACTAGCATTATAGAGGTATTTGTTTCAGTGTGTGTAGCTAGGGTCGTAAGATTTTTTCTAAACCTCAGACTTGGTTCGTGATTGAATATGTTTGAGAACCACTTATGCTAAGTGAATTCGCCAAAACACCAGTACCGAACCGTACCGTCCTTGGATATTTATGAGCCAGCACTATATACGTATAGACCAGTGGTTCCCAACCTTTTTCGACTTATACCCCCCTTTTGAAGCTCCACACCGATCATCGCCCCCCAAATATTGGGAACCGAAAAATGGGCATACAAACTGGGATCACCGGCGAGTTGACTAATAAAAAAAAAGTCCCATTTTCGCCTCGACCTCGAAATTACACTTTGACTGCTAAATTTTCGTGAGTTGACTAAAAAAAGGTCATTTCTCCAACTTGACTCCAATCAGTACCGTAACAGCACTTCGTCAGGCCCCCCAAAACATTGGTCTGTGGCCCCCATAGGGTGATAAACCAAATCCCAGACCCCCCTCAGCCAGTGGGCTTTTTGTCGCTACATTTCATGTTCTGTTTGGTGAGTCACCGTATTCGCCTAAACGCGCGAAGCGCGACAAATTTATATAATTCATGTTTAAATCGGTCAATATGGTCGGGAATTGCATATACATTGCTATCAATTTTTATCCTCTCTCTGCTCACGTAATCAGATTTACCGGTGAGCTGAGTGTGGTGTGTTGGATAAGGTAGAACCCCTAAATAATAATTAAACATCTTCGGGCGGACCCATTGTTATATTGACTGGTTACATGATGCTATGTCATGACCTCCTATATCTGCTAGGTCAGAAGATATGGAAATCGCCAAAACGTACCCAACTAAAAGACGCACATGATTTCAAATTGGTATTTCTTTACTGGCAAATAATTTTTCCCTGTGGGATGGCATTTGTCCTGTAGGGTTCAGATCGCCGGGACAGCAACATTCGACGCCAGCCATTTAGGCGCCTATGGACATATATATGTATATTAGGGCTGTTCAAAAATAACTTTTTTTTCAGTGAATGGCTGGAATCCGGAAAAAAAAGTTATTTTTGAACAGCCCTAATGTATATATATCGATATTTTCGGTCAGCACAAGGGCAATCCTTTTCGGTCAAGGTCTGCCCGCTGCTGATCGTTCTGGCACTCTTCTTGGAGTCGCATGTTACATGGCCTATAACTTCACATGTCTTGGTGCGTCGTGGCGCAGTAATGGCCGACGCTGAAGTCTCCCATTTCCATAAATCATGCGTATTTTTGTTGGGTGACGGGTGCACCAAAATCAAGATATATATGACAATGTTAAATCGCGCGCAGCGCAAAAATTTCTTGAAAAAGTTGCATGAATTTCTAAAAAATTACTCTAGAATTTATGTTAATTCACGAAATAATTTTGGGTCCCCCCCCCCCCAAATTGGGGGTTTGGGGTGCGGCAGCTACGGTCCTGACTCCAATATAGCCGTTTTAACGCGTCA
>ATSW01104066.1:0-18832 GCA_000444245.1 Botryllus schlosseri | reverse complement strand
ATTATAAAATCAAAAATTTAACAGCAAAGAGCGCCGTGCTCTTTGCCTGCTTTCAATTGCCGTAATTCGGAAACCGTATGAAATGCCAGAAAGAAATCAGGTCCAGCTCCACAAGATATTCGCATCCACTTGATGCAGCAAGAATGGAAACCACTCTCGAGATTTCAACACACTGAAGTACAACGACATGACTCTTCGCGGCATCCACGGCGAACGTCAATTTCAGGGCTCATCCAATGGTACGTACACTTGTATATCTAGAGCTCTCCACTGGCCTACAAGCAGCTCAACACTGCGTACAGCGATGCTTATCCCGTGGGTATGATTGGGACATGGCATTACGCGGTACATTTCGTTGTAGCTTTCCGTTAAGAGTGCCGAGCGTATATCAGGTCTGGCTCATCAGACAGTGGGCAGTATCCCTTTGTGGAGAGTACGAAGTACAGATAACCACTAGTTGAGCAAGGTACTATCTGTTTATCAGCATAGGATTGTGTCTTTCGGGTATCTCTGAAATGTAGCAGGTATCACTAAGGTATCTGACCGAGCAAGATAGTGCAATGGTGATGCGTCGGGCTTCTTGATTCGTCGGTTGTGGGCTCGATCCCCGGCCAGGTCAGACGAAAAAATCAAAAACTAGTGGCTATCCTGTTTGGGACTTAGCATCCAAGGAGAGAATGAGAAAAGATGGGGGTGCAGACTAGGTGGCTTTTCGGTCGTATCGCATCTCGATGGTGCAGTCGAAAACGAATACCCCACTTCTAACTCTCTCTCTCTCGTCCCTTGACTGTGTTTACATATTTACATCATCGTCAAGCAATTGTTCAAAGCAATGCTGATTTTCAGACGTCAAGGACTGTTTTGAGGTAGTTCCATTGTCCTGACAAAATTTTTAATTTGTGTTGTCGATTAGGGCCAGGTTTATTAATTTTAAATGCTAGGGTCATCAGCTATACCACTACCGTACCAATGATGCTGCATTTAGATTGCTTAGCAATAATGCTGCTTGCCCAAGCGTATCGGCGGGAGTTGCTTATCTATTCATAGGTTTGTTTTCTGTACTATGGTCGACAACTCGGGTATCATGTCTGGAGTGTGTGCAAGTCTGTCTAACGCTCATTTATCCCTCTGAAGTGTGTGTGTGTGTTAATTAGGGTTGGTCAAGCAACTGTTTTCCAAATTCACTCGGCTCGGTGAAAAAATTGTTAAGGAGCTTAGAAAACGCCTAAAACCAAAATTTGCTCATTTTGAAACAGTAGACNCAANGTCAATAATATTTNAAATTTCAACAATTTTATGGAATAATGTTATCTACCGTGAAAAATTTCTTCNGTGATTTTATTTCAAAAAATATGTGCACTGANTAAAACACACGNGACCATATNCATTATGTGAGAGATATTTCCAATCGGAGCATATCTTGGTGCTGTGAGGGTGTGATTTCAATATTGTGANCTACTAGAGTTGTCACATGTTATATTTCTGATNTTTANGTTGTAATCATGAAAGGACGAGTTCGGAATAGTTGNTCNNTTGCCGGTTACAGATTATATTTTCATCTGCCCAAGACACACACAATATACAATGTGATATACAAGTCACACAACGCTTGCGTTCGCGATCAGTCCATCATCTCTTGTAGGCGTTTTGCGATATCTCTCCTGATTAGCTCCGTGAGATCCGTGATTTGTTCAGAATGTTCACGGGCCACTTATCTATTTTTGATGTTGACTTGTTTATTTATTACCAATATCCAGTTCTTGACCTAGGGTCGTTATTTTGTGCGGTCCGTCGTAGGCGTAGTACGTTTCTTCCATGATAGCATTGAAGTCCATTTTTACGAGGTCTTCGACATCGACACTAACGATGTAAATTTTTATTTGTAAGCAATGCATTTCATATATATATGCTTCATCGTATCCTTGTCGGCGCTGCAGAGTTTGTATTTGTTTTTCTGCAGTATGTTTGCGGTATAAGTCCGGCTGGATTTTTTTTTTCGCAACCGTGAGAAATGCTTCATTTGTGATTCTGTATGCAAGCACTTTATCAATATTACTGAAGCATGCTTTTACGTCTCTCTTAGTTAGCCGTATTTCCTCCTAGATAGTAGTCTAGGTGTTTGGTTGGGTGGAATCGTTGACCAGAATTTCGTAATTCGTATACTTCCTTTTGCGGGATTTCCGTCGGGTCTTCGCATTTGACTTGTGTCGTGCAAAGGGTTTCGATCTCCTTATGGTAACTTGTTATGAGGCATACCTGTGAGGCATGCTGTTATGGTAGGAGTATTTGCTTACCTTCCGACTTCAATGCTCAAGTTGTAGATTGCCTCTTGATGCCGTTCTGCATAGGTTTTGCATTCTTGCGCTCCTGGTTTTGATCTGAATATTAATGTCAACCATGTTAATGACGGTACGGTACAATAGTGAGTGTGTAACTGCTCATTGTCATTACGTTTTGACATATCTGGATAACTAGAGCCAATCAACAAATTCCAAGTTGATATTTATGAATAGCGACCCCAAATAATGAAGATTGCCCACAACCGTTTTAGAAGCAATTATAATGTTGACTAGTGTAATCTAATACTGACATTAGCCTTCATATTCAAGTGGCAAGCTCTGAGTTGTACGACATTTGAGCGAAGGATTGCTTGCCTCAGACGATGATGATGAGATGGGTCTTTTCGTGCACCCCATTCTTCGCCTGATAGACATCTGACCCATGTCTGAACCAGAGCCATTTTGTGGCGACCTCATACTCTGAAGCAATTTGGCTGTTGAGCAGTGTTATCTAATACTGACCATCATCATAATCAGGTGCCATTGGTCTGGGACTTTGGTGGTGTAGGACGCTTTGGCGCTGGCCCGCTCCCACCTGCTCCAGCTAGCCGGCAAGACTGCCGCATATTCGCTGATACCTTCAATATAGGCTATATATGTCCAATTGACCATTGTTTATATATGCGCATAGATGTCCTGTCTTGCCAATCTGAGTAGCTCTTCAATGATGCTGCATCCCATAATGAAATGCAAAATTGGAATTGTGTGCGCCCGACCAAAGAGGTGACTTCTCTTTTAGTTAAGTCTTGTACACAAAATGAAGGACTTCGGTCTTGGTTACTTATAGATGTTCTCTTTTGGTGATGCTCGAGTAGCTGTTCTTTTGGTGTTTCTTCGTACTGATATTCATATCCGTCATTTTAGTCGGTGTTTCCATTGTTGTAATCCTCGAGCGTATCTCCGACGAGTATTCTGTCTATTTGGTGGGCTATGCCCAATATTATTCCTTTACGCTGTAAAGTCTTGGTCCCCAGAAAAACTGTTCGTCTCCCTCACAGTCGAACAATGTCTACCAGTCGTCACTCGCCCATGACCAAAACACTTACTCCAGGCTTAGTTGCTGGAAATTGATCAATGTGATCGAGATAGTATCGTTATACGATGGTGTCTATCAGGCGCGTATCCAGAGCGCGTAAAAGGAGGGGTTTTGCGTTACGAAATTGGCTATTGTGGCGTCATCATTACGATTACTCATCTCCACGCCGTGGCGGAGATGTGCGGTGAGTGGGAGATGAACGAATACGATACAGACATTGCCTGAAAATCGCGTTTCTTTTACGGTATGATTGAAAGAAATTCGTAAATGCTCACATTTAGTCATGAGCCGGCAAACGCCGCCCGTCTTCAAGCACGACCAGAGATGCGCGATTTTGTTGAGTTTTGACGATATTATGCGCACGGTCGGTAATATCGCAGCGGACGAACAAGCGCGGAATAAGGCAGTAGCGTAAACGAGGCCGATCGCGATCACCACAGAGAGGTGTAGTGTGAACAGTGTACGTCGTACACGAATGTTTGCTTTTTGATGGCTTTACTAGCCATACGGCTGATCGTGTAGTACACGCGAAGATAATTAGACCTTAATTGCAAGCACGCAAGTCAGTCAATTAATACAGAGTACACACTGGGATAATAACTTGATCGACACAGAAACTTATCAGCTGGTATAATTAGGTTAACTTTACTACTAGGCCTACTCCATTCTCCCGTTCAGCGACAACATAGGCCTGTATTTGGACGACAGCAAGCCACCTAACAATCGGGAACGTGGATTGCTAGGCTTGTATTTTGAAATGTGAATGTCAATCGTAGGCCATTTCTCGCCAATAATCGCGAATACAATGTGGATTTGAGAATAGCATTGTCGTACTGGTGTCGTCGTGTCTGCGTCTCGCTGATCAATCAACGCGCCGTGCAATTCTTAATTAGGATTTCAAGGCGAGCAGGTGCAGCGAATTCGCGAGCGATGTTAATTGCCGACAACTTCGTCTTTGCAATTACGTATCGCGTCGGCCAATTAGATTAGATTTTCCTAAAATGCGTCTCTCGTTTCAGCAAGGCGAGAGAGAAATCGAGGGAAGAAAGTTGAGAACGGCAGCAACTGCCACAGCTGAAATGTAGCTGAACAAGCGCGGATTTCGTATGGAATTAGCGAATTATAATGACCTATTTTATCCTTTCGACTAATTCGGCGCATAATTCCAATATTTTGTAGGGGTGTTAGTCCCCTTAAATAACATTAAGACGCGATATTCGCCTTCTCATACGTAAAAACGAATATGTTAAACTGATAAATTAGCAAATATTAGAGGCTATATTTGACATCAATTTTTAGGATTTTGAAAAAGGGAGGTTCCGACCCCCTAAAACCCCCCTGGATACAGCACTGGTGTCTATCGCTGGCATTGATAACAAACGGGGTGGTATAGGCTTATAATGCAGCTGCTCTATACTGAAGCAGCACAATATGCAGTGAAATATGAAAAATCTATTCACTTTGGCATTGGTTATTCAATCAACTGCATACCGGAAAAGTGCATCGTTACTTCACAAAATTGATCCTTTCTATCATCAGATAGAATCACCACAGAGTGTGGTTCATTTTATGCAGTGAAAATAACGGAGTATTTGAATCCTACTTCGTACACACCGAGGTTCGGTGTCTGATTGAATTAAACGGCTTTTAGCGAATTTTACTCAGTCTCGCTCACATATCTGATGTTGACGTTGAAGCAGACAGCAACAACAGACTGAATAGTAGTCGATCGATTCCGTGGAATCCGTGAACATGGAATTATTGAGGACGAGTAGCAATGTGGAACAATTTTGATCGCAAACCAAAGCTCATTATCTCGTAGCATTCGTTCAGGATACAGAAACGAATCAAAGTGTAATATCCTCTATCTGGAGGTTGATTGAATTGTCCTTTACTGCCTGAGTGGGGGACGCTTATACTTAATTTATTGTCCATGGATAACAAACACTTTTTAGCTTATTTTAATGTTCAACTCAACAAGGCCGGAAAAAAGGCCTTACTTTTGTCTAATATCCCCAAAAGACGAACCGATTAGCTTGATTCATTTTAACGTCAGATGGTTGTAATCTTATCCGGACAAACTAGAAACCCTTCTTACTGCCCTGAACAGTATTTCCGCTTTAGTGGTAGCTCGGAAATGTACTTTTCAAATAAGCCCTTGATCAATGTATACTTGTTGGTGTAGCAGCCCTCCTGCGCCCCCTATTCGGGTTCGCTATCGGTCATACGCTGTCTATTCGGAGAAGAGCATGAGCTGGTTTTTCCTTTTGGGTTGTGTCGGCGGTGCGGTTGACAGTATTACTGGTCAGTTAATTGGTTCTTGGATCTGTATCGTCTGTCGGGTTGCAGTATATTTTGTGAGCTGAATAAACCTCCATATCGGACAAAGGCTATAACTTTGAAGATATCCAGGCCCCCAATTTCTATGAGAGTATCAGTAACTACCGTGATGAAGAAATTTCGTACAAAAACTATTCGGAATACAACCGCAATGGTTGTACACTGGAAACAATTATATGGAAATTAATCATCCAAAAGGCAGCATGTCTAAATTCAGGGGAGATATCAATGCCGATCTTCTCAAGCAGGGATCGGATCCCCACTCCAATGCCACCAAGTCTGTTGGTATCACTGAGCTGACGAGAAACACAAGTGAGGCAAGAATTCATGTTTTGGCTCACATTGCTGTTATCACTGTTGATTGTTTTTGTATGTTGTTGCATTTGTTAATCTATTATGTGTTGCAAATAAACGCTTGTTAGCAATTTGTACCGAGTCGAATAGCTTGCTCCGGGCATATGATAGAGGAGTAGTTTTACGGAACAAAATGGAACGTGGTTGACAACGGTGGAGGGATCTCGTGATACATATCAGAGCTACGTTATTTGAGCAATTTCGAGAAGAGGTTCGATTGGAACAGCAGGGTGAAGATTTGAAACAAATGGTATATTGAATGCATGGCTGGAGCGACTGTGTAAGACATCTTCCAATGTGGTCCACACTGCCCCGGTAACTGGTCTAAGCCAATTGATTCATGAATGGATGATGATAAAATGGCCCATTTATTCCTGACAAATCAATCTCGGGTGGTCTACGAAATATTGCAGAATATATATGCAGAGCAGGCCGATACGGAAAAGATGAATAGTATTTCCATGGATGGAATTGACCTTTACATGACCGAGCACTATGATCCGAACCAATTTGTGATATGAACCGTGAACCAAGAGCAGCTATACCTGAATTAGTTGCTTGTATCAGGCAAGACGTGATCAGCTGTGATTTTGGTTAATCAAAAATCTGTTGGATGAACCGATGTATATTTATGTGTTATTTTCGAAATAGAGCTGTTCTGAAACGAGTATGTATACTGAAAAGCAAAAGAAACACCCGTTTCAAACTAACAGTCAAGTCTTCTTATACGAAGAAACGTAAACAAGCTGTTCAGACTTTCGATGGTCGAGTTTTTGGATATGAAGTCGATATGAAGCGCCAATTTTATGTATCAGTTCCACTGCGGTCATTGCCCCGAATATCTCAATGACTTCTTTACCCCGGAATGAAAAGCTCACAAGTACAACACACGCTCGTCCACATCGTCCAAATATCATATGATCGACCGGAAAGATCATCGCTCTATCAAATATGCCGGACCTGNCCCGGCCATCTGACAGTCGACGAGCATGTCCACATTCAAGTCGAAATACAAGCAATTTCCTACTAAATGAATACTAGTCCGCACTCAAGATTACCGGACCACGACCTGNCCTATCGATTTCCCGTGACATGCCACCCCATTTTTATTGCATGCTTTTCTATATNGTCTTCTTTTACTCTTCATTCAGTGTGCATGTCTCCTCTTTACATCGCCTAGCTAGGCCAAGGTGAGTGTCTGATTCCAAAGACTACACCAAGTCGTTTCGACACGTTTCTNTCTTTTCATNGTATCNCAATTCAAGTGGTGTANTGAACTGATAAAAATTGCTAATAAACCGAACAAAGAAAGCTTCGTGATAAGTGTTGACACTTACCNCNTGGATGCTAATATATAGTGACGATATNCTNTTACTGCATACCGGANTTNGCTGCTCGTATCAGGCAAGATGTGCTCACCTGTGATTTTCGCCAATCAAAATTCTGTTTGATGAACCGATTTATATTTATGTGTTATTTTGGAAAACAAGTTTTCTGAACGGAGTGTGCATACTGAAAAGCAAAAGAAACACCTGTTTCAAACTANCATAGTCAAGTCTTCTTCTACAAAGAAACGTGGGCTTTCAGGAGTTTTTGGATACGAAGTGGAACAAAGAAAGCTTCCTGNTAAGTGCTGACGCTCACCTCATGGATGCAAATATATATGGGCTCTANGCCATTACTACAATAGTAGGGGTGANACTCAACCACCATATCAAAAAAAAGGATATGTTCACAGGAAAGGTTTTCGAAGGAGTGGTTGTATTGAAGGTGTAAAGCATACTCAAGCGTATCCAACATCAAAGTAATTGAGCAGTGAATGAATACTGGATACTGGCGCATGTCTGAAGACCTGCTGAGCTTGAATCTACATCATTGCATAAGCTGAACACTTTGGGTGTATTCACACCTATGAATATTTTACTAGCAGATGTAAATAATCCATCTGAAATATCCAATTTTCAATTTATTGTTACTGATGTACTTAATTAGAATTGATAGGCCCTAGTGGAATAAAGATACTGAATATTGCAATTGATACCCTCCTTTACGGTAGCAGAGTCGTAAACTCACTTTCCAGTGTTCATTTTCCGAATTGACCAAGCGCTGTGAGGATTTCACCGGTGCATTTTCGGTTTGGTTGATTGAAGGATTGTCTGTAAATACTCTGCAGTACCGTTTGCTATCCACGATGAGGACGGTGGATATTGCTTTTCGAAGATTGACTATGCTGTTGCATATAACCAAGTTCAATAGAGCGATGATAGTCTAAAATGTCTTACTCTTAGCACACTTCGTTTAGTATTGCTGCAAATGAACATGCCGTTTGGAATCTCTTCAGCACCAAGTTATTTCACGGAAATCATAAATCAGCTGAGTCAAGAGGCGTTGCAGTTTTCCTGGATGAGATTCTGGTCAGCATTGCTGAAGACACATCACGAGAAACGTCTCTGATGCCGAAACAAAAGCTCATATTTTCACAACAGTCAGTTGAAACACAGGTCTGAAATAACGATTACCAAGTGCCGGTAGTTTCAAAGGTTCAAAATGGAGGCAGTGTTGAAACTAATTTTTATTCGAGACCTAAGAATTTTGTTGACGGTTGTGCGAATTTGTACATTTCTCTTAGGCATCAGAGACTTTCCTCTTGAAGCTAGTAGTTCCAGAGGTTTGAAAATGGTGGCTCTTGCTAATGTTTTCAAATCGTTACGTGGCCCGGTACAATTCTACAGTAAATTTTTACCCAATCTGTCAGCGATGACTTCTTACAAGAAAGGGAATCCTGTGATTTTGGTGTTGACTTAGGGAAGATTCGTTTGCAGAATTGAAGAAGATTTTGCTAGCAGAATTACTGTTGATTTTGATCAGACAAAGAAGTTTGGATTATCATGTGACTCGTCTGACGTAAGAATTGTTGGCGTGTTTTTCACCCTTCTAATGTTGATTATGAGAAGCAATTTCCGATATATTCAAAATACACTCCATGAAAGTATGACCAGATTTAACAAATATGTTTCGGTTATCAATGTTGCTCTCTAGAACTTCAATCAATGTTATATCAAGTACAGTTTTTATTGACTTTACTACATTGTTTGGACCACACAAAGCTGTATCATGCCTCGCTGAAAACAGCCTAGCCAAATGAGACTGGGAATCAATACAATTATGATATTGAATGTCGTAACACAAAGTAGCATGGTAGCGCTGATGAATTGAGCCGCCCATGGTTCCTAGTACATTGTCAAAAGATCCGGTAATATCTGCTGTGAATACATGCATCAGAATTGGCTTACCAGCGCCAGAAAAAGACCCGATGAAGGACGTGTACAAAGAATCAAATGAAAAGAACAAGGTAGAGAGATTAAAGAAAATATAGCCGGATAAAGATTGAGAACGAACATTGTTACACTGAGCGCTAGCCCACGATAGATATTGGATTACGAGACCGTAGCTAGCCATATCGCCATCCTTTCAGCCGTTTATGACATCGCATTGCACATTGCGTGTCATAAGCAGTTGGAAATATATAATTGAACGAATAAAGCAATGAGAGAAGTTGAAAAGCAAATTTACAGCAGTCAATCACTTCAAGGTTGGAACGCCCTGCTATGCTCTGTATTACGGACGGACGAAAAATTCTAAGAGGGCACCGGTGACAGTTAACAAGGTGATTGTATCTTGCGCTGCCAAGGTGGAAGTTCATCCGCGGGGTCCTTTGTAGAGAAGACACATTGATCAATTTGGCATGGATTGGAATTAAAGAAAACAGTGGAACTGGCATCACACCTGATGTATGAGAAACGGCACAATCGGAAGATGAACCTAATAATATGAGACACTCACTCATAAAAAGAAAGTTATACATGAATTATTGGAATTACTTTGCATTTGATGCATTTGCCACGAAATACATGTGCTGACAATTCATTGTTTTTGTATATTCTTGTCATTGGTAATCTATTATGTGTCGTTTTGAATAAAGGTGATCACAATTTGTACTGCATTTATCGGTTTGTTTTGGGTGATGACCATCAAATCGATGCTGCGACTCATCGAGGTCGCAAGTGGAACCGATTTTGTGGATGACTCGACGGCTGCTGCATTATATCAAAACGTAACCAATGGCATAAAAGACTTGATACCGGGAACTTCTCACAGGATGGACGAGAAAGACTTTGACAATTCAGGAATCGCATCACTCATCATATTTTCAAGGCTTAGAGGCAAAGATATATGAAGATTCTTCCTCAAAAATATAGAGGACACTCCAAAGACCTTGTCAAGATTGACTCTCTCTGGCACCAGTCAAAACGTACCAGTCCTTTTTTTTGGAAATCGTGAACTTGAATACCGGTGAAAAACGGTCCTTCTCAAAACCAGGCTGGATGCTAGAACGATATTTCACTCTAAAATGTTTTACCCTGTAAATCTGAAGTCAAAGTAGCTATCTAATATCTAAAAAGAGGCCATCGGTTATGATCTAATTCCAGCCTGGTTTCAGAAAATTATCAGCTTGCATGTTGATCATTTTATTTCCCTTTCTCCAACATCATGATAGAAAATGGTGTTTCCCCAGTTTATCTGAAAACAGTCAGAGTGGTATCAGTATTCAGGGCTGGGCAATAGTGCATTCCTTGCTGGGATTCTGCCAGTGAGAATACAATTTACCACTGCAAAGACTTCATCATCAGGCCTCTGCATCATTTACAGAACCCAAAGAAGGACTTGGGCCCGTATTCACAAAACCCTACTCAGTGCTCAAACTCGTTTTGCGTCAACATTGCGTAAAATCGGTATTCAGAAAGCAAAGCAAGGGAGCGAGTTTAAGTTCGACTGGAGTCGAACTCAGCGCTCTTTGGAGTTGTACTTTTGTGGTTATGGTATTCAATGACGATCTGAGGTCGGAGTCAATCTCAAAATGTAGCGTTTGAGCAAGCGTTTTCCGAGTCAAGCCGTCGGCAGACTCAACGCCATACTCATTAACTTTTTTACGTCTGGCCGTGAATATAATGTGGAAATGTGAGCATGTTTGGCGCCTGAATTCACAATTTCAACTGTAATATATAGCATTGCTATAAGAAGGAAATCATGTTCTAGCGCTGTATGGCTTCATCGTTAGCTGGGTAGGCTATTCCCAAATTGGCGGACATTTTTTATCAGAAAGGCTTCCAATGGATTCGCGAAAGCGGCTAATTCCTCACAACGCCCTGTTTTATCATTTAAATATAAAATGTAGAATCAGGATATGTAGAAACGAATGGGGGATGAATATTACTGAAAAACCAAACACAAGCTGTTGTCTACTCTAGAGATCCACCAATCCTAACATGAACCGAATCCGTGGCGATACGGGCAGACAATGCGGCGCCTCAGCAGGCAAATACAATGGTAGATGACCTGGAACTTTATGAATGTACGCAATGTTACATCATCGCAATACCCTGAATAAAACCGTCTGTCCCCGTGTATGGCGGAAATATCGACAACTTGGTACCACTACCCATCATCACTAATCCAATAAATAACTTGTGCTTATGCCTGAAGACTTCAGGATTAAAGGCAATGCTAGGCAACTAACATGATATCTAAACCTGCGGATTGCCAGATCGCGAGCAATTAACAAAACCGCAGACGTCTGCAAGCAGTCATCTGCTGTCAAAGACATAAAACTGAGCAACTCTTGAAATCCTAACCGAATACCAAACGTTCTCTCTAATTAAGTTGGACTCATCCTGTGCTCCGTTGAGCACGACTTGAGTTTGAGATAGAGACGTGTCTCAAAATACGGCCCTTGGTGTACGACCAGCAGATTGTTGCATAACTTTACTTTTAGGCATGACATGAACACATTGTTTGGTCATGGTAGAGTGACGATATTTCCACTGCGAATAATTTTCTTCTTCTAAATTATTGAAATTTCAAATTGGTATCACCGTAAGTCTACTGGTTGGAAATAAGCCAAACGTGATGTAAACCGTTTTTCCATGGAACTTAACAATTTCTTCATCATTCGATGAAGCCATTTGATCTGCTGTGTCGTGGTGATCTGGTGGTGTGTGCGATCTCCCATCCATCGCAGAGTATGTCATATTAGTTGAGGAAACAAGGTCCACCGTCACTGTCTATTTCTTAAACGCTTCCAAATAAGCTCAGGATCCGTTTCAATTTGTTAATGACGGATTTCGATGTGATCGATCATAGTTCTTGCACGATGGGGTACCTGGAAAACTAGTATGAAATGATCAGAAACTTCCTACCTTTGATCTTGAAAATGTCAGCTCCCAGCTCTACCAGGTTTTGGTGAGCGTTCCTGCATCTTCATTGTTCGTTTCGTTTGTTCCGGTAGGAGTTCCTGGTGTGATTCGCACGACTAGCATAGTGTTGCAATCTCATTCTTTATTTCAGGCCAATATACGTATTCCCTGTCAAGTTCTATTGTCTTCTCAATGCCCAGTGACTCTCATGCAGTTTTTGAAGTATGTCTGGTTGCAGACATGTTAGAACAACTGCCTGATTTCCTTTGAATATTATGCCGTTTTCGCGGGCTACCTTACCGTCAGTCAATGTAAAGTAAACTTACAACCATTCGGTAATCTCGCGCTACGCACAAGACTTTAATTTTCCAGGTACAACCGTTAGATCCAACTTACATGTTCTAGCTCTAGTTTCACCTGGCGTTGCACGCATAATATATATCATTTCAAATGCAGCCATAGCTCTGAATCGAGATAATGCGTGTAATAATTGTAGTTCGTTTGCTTTGGCACTTTTTACATATGTTAGCCTATCGCGTGTTGCTTCGTAGTTTTCGCGCAGGTTGGGTTATTTTCTCTGAGATTTCTTCCGTTTCTTCATCATCCTCATTTCGGCTTCTTCTTTCGAGTCTTCTTATTACGGAGTAAGGTGTTTACCATAGTTTCTTATTTCTTGCCGTCATCACGGCTTGCTTAAACATTGATATTAGCTTTATCAGCGACTGGTTTAGCAGAGATTCATTACTGACTGTATATTTTAATGTATTGAAGCGAAAAGTTCCTCATTTGAGGGGCATGGGCCCCAATCATATCCATCCAGCAGTGAAAGAAATATATCTAAGCTGTGGTCTGATAAATGACAGTTTTAACTTCTATGAAGAGTATGTGGTGTTACTGGTGACTTTATAAGTCTACTTATATCCCAGTATTAAACAGAAAATGCGGCGAATGAAATATTTCAATCATGAAAGTTGATTCATCCAGGTGCTTTGCACAGCCGTGGATATTCACTGTAGCAAATGCTATGTAGTACTGTACCTTTTACGATGTGTATCTCATTCGAAAGACAAAATAGAATCATGGATATTCACGGTAGCTAATACTATGTAGTACTGTACCTTTTACGATGCGTATCTCGTTCAAAAGACCAAATAGAATTATAAAAAGGCAAAATTATGGTGAAATACCAGTAGAAAATTATGTCCAGCTGTACAGAGAAATTGGCATACACTCGATGCGACAAGAAAACAAACCACTTTAACAGGCCTAATGTACGCAGAGATGACTTTTCGTTGCACCCACTGCAGCTGCTGCTGATTTCAAAGCTCGTCAGGTTCTGCGCTCTTTAGTATGTGCAGGGATTCTTCACCCTTGAAGTTTCTAATGACGTCGAAGCAGTATGAAAATGATTTTTTTAGGTCCTCAATGGTATCCACCCTAGGCAGTTTCTGCTCTGTATGAGGAGCCTTGTCCATGATACTGCATGCGTGCAGGTTTAGTGTTACAAGATCGAGTGCCTCGCAGGTGGTCGGGCCCAGGATGACAGGACTGTCGGTGTCAACCACATAGAATTCATTCTAACGATACTTCTTGCCATGTGGCTATTTAATGTGGAGAGTTATTGATCCAAAGCACTCAATACGTAAACCGCAGTAGTTCTTGAGTAAAACATTGGGTTCTGGATGTAAGGGTGTCGGTTTGAATTTCGCGAATAAATCCTTATTCTTCCAGCTCCCCGTCAGCTTCGGATTTATATGCTTAAAATTAATCGTATGCTTACTTACCAGGTTTCTTGCAGCCGTTCACAGCTCCAATGGTGATCGATGAAATTGTGTTTGTTGAGCCATCATCACCATCAGGGATTTGACTGTCGGTACTGCTGCTGTCTGTGTCATACACTTTTACTTCTGCTTTTCGAGTATTTTGATGTTTCTTTGACTTTCTCGGAGCTTTAGACTTGGTGGCTATCTTGTTACTTGCTTCTCGAATTGCCCTCATTATCACGCTTCTTTGTTGCGCAGAAATCTTCCCAGTGGCCATAGTTTTCGCAATAGTTTCAGGGAGATCTAAATGCTGGGCATTTCCAACCGTGTGACAAGTCCGCATTTGTTACAGGTCTTGTGTCCATATTTCCGTTGCGATCATATCAATACTTGTAGTTGATCCTTTAAAAGCCTCATGGCTACTGTTGTATGTGTGTAGTGCTTCCAAATCTAACCTTTGGGCTTCCTTAGTCGTGAATTTTTTTTTCAATATCTTTGCTCTTAGTTACTCGATTTGGGTGGATGCCACGATTCATTCCACTAATCTCTCTTCTACATCATTGTCTTCAAAGTAACATTTCTTAGCTTTTTTTCATGATTCTGTGGAGAAATTCTGTCAGTGACTCATCCTTCAACGGGCATGACTTCGCAAATTATAATTTGTGAACTCTGTAGCTCACTCTGTCACTTGTATCGATCTCCAGTTTGAATAATTCCCTTATTCGTTCGGGGACTTTCATGTCTTTGGCGGACAGTCCCGATTGTTGTACTCTTCTGGCGCCCTCATCGCCTGATCCCGTTTTTATGGTGTAGGCTCCTTGGCGTTATTTGCAGTGGCATTCAGCTCGAAGTATAGATTTATCATATCCTGTAACGTTTCCAGAGCCTCAGAGAAGGGATCATATCCCCAGTCCGAGACTGTCTGATACACTCTAGCTTAATGCATGATCTTGCAAAAGACTAATACTCAAAATTTCATATTCAATTTCTTCAGCTCTTCCTTTCTCCAAAGGTTTTCGTCATTTCTTTCATCATCTCAGTTTTATCTGGTGCAGGAGATCATCTGTGTCTTGTTCATCCAGAGTGCTTTTTCTTCTGGAGAATTAGCGTATCATCGAATTCGGGGCTGAGGTTATGGTTGTTGTGTTGCTCCTCGCATTTGGCTGCCCATGTTGCCTGTATGAGATTGCTACGCAACAGGGTTCTTCTTTATGTTCATCACCGTCTGCAAGTCGGGATTTTACTTTACTTGTCTGGTGGATTTCCACCAGGTTTTTAGATTGAACAATAATGCTGCTCGTCAGACAGAGTGCAGTTGCTGTTTTGGGCCGCTAGTCTGGCATGGAGTCGGTAGTTGATCGGGAGTATCCGATGTGCGATTTTCCAATTCTTATGGTGTTGTGTCAGTGATGCATGGTTGATGTTGTGCCAGCTTAAGCCGCACCTTTTGCTGATCTCTCTTCTGTGTTGTTTTTCTGCCGTTGCGTTGTATAGTCATTTCCTTCTCTCTGTTTGATATCCTGCGCTGATATCTCATTGGTTGTCATTTTCTGGTTTATTTCTTGCCAGTGCTTCAAGGGCTGTAATGTATGAGGCATGTTATTTTTCTTACTTGCTGCACATGTCTCCTCAAAGTGAGGGTCAGTTGTTGTTCGGGCCTTCTGTCCCATTCACGTTCCTGTTCTCTTCCTTCCTCAGCAATTAGATCACAGTTTTGATTTATAATAGATCCGCCACGCCTAATCCTCCGAGATATTCTGATTGTATTATCTTGGCATAGTCTGTACCTTTCTCAGGTCCGAATAGGAAGGCGATGATGTCGTTTCTCGGTCAGAATCTGATGATGCTCGGCATTTGGGACGTCGTCGCACTGTATCTAAACAGAGGAAGTACATTGCACTGAACTATTTTTATCTTCTCATGTCTTTTGTGGTGCATGTGTTTGAGGTCTCTTTGGAGTGTGATTAGTTTGCCCGTAGCTGCTTCTCATTGTGGGGACTGGCTTTCTTTCTCTTCGTTATGGTGTTGCCAAGGATGACGATCTCGTCGACCCACGTGATCGCCCTCGTTCTTTTTCTTTGTCTGGAGTACCCATAGCTTATCGCTTTTGTCTTCTTGTTGATTGTCAACAACCTTGCTTCCCCAAAGCCTGCAATGAGTCGGATCGCTTCTTCACACTCCTCTTCTTTGTCCAGGGTTATTGTGATGTGGTCTGCGTAGCTCGGTTAATTTACTCTCTTCAAGTCCCCTCGTCTTCTGTCCTTTCAGGGAACTATTCAGTATCTATGATGGTGGTGGTGATTGTAAATAAACATGGAGATTTGATATCCTTGTTTGATACCAGCATTGAATAGAATTGATTTCCTGACTCTTCCCACGATGGAGATCTTTGCTCCGCTTTTGTCGTATATAGCTCTGGAAATTTCAAAAGGCGTTACCAAAACCTGTTAGCTCCAGTGCATTTTATGGAATCTCATGATCTATGGAGTCTTACTCTTTTCTAATATTCACTGAGATCATTGCTCCTATTTTCCTGCTCTTCATCTCCGTTATTTCTCTTAAGCATGAGGTTGAGTTGTTCGATCGACTTCCGTGGGTTCACGCATTGGTTTCTGTGTGTGATGCTGGGAAGCATTGTCTTTAATCTGTTCGATAGAATTATGCTTAAGATTATGTAATCTGCGTTAAGCAGGGATATCGATCGGCCTATGATTTGTAATATATCCCTATTTCCCCCTTTTTTATATATGACCTTGAGTAGCCCTCGGGCGAAGGATTCCGTTGGTCAGTGCACTGTATGGATGTCATTAAAAACCTCGGAGATCTTTTGCTATTATGTGCACGTTTTATTTGAAAAATTCTGAGCTTATCCCGTCCTCTGCCGGGGTCTTGTTGTCCTTTTGTTGTGCAAATGCCATTCGAAGCTTTTCCTCCTGGATTGGTTTTTCCATTTTGTCCCTTTGATGGGCTACAAGAGTGTATTTTTGTAGCGAGTAGTCTCTCAGTATGGCTCATATCACTACAGCGCACACTATTGGCATAGAATTGAATGAACAATTGACATAATGCCAAAATAAAGAAACATCTACACAGCAGCGGAAGAGGGCCAGAGGTCTGTAGCGGTAGTTGCGCCTCGCACTGTAAGGACTAAAATAAAAGAGTATTATTGGCTGTCTTGAACTAAATCGCATGCTTTCTGTTCAATAACTGACTGTTTGACTGTTATCGTTCCGCTGTGGTAGATGTAGTACTGTAACGTAAGGTCAATTCACACACTGTAGTCAGCAGCATCTTTTCATCCTAATGCATGGTACAATTTATACATGCGCACTTAAGTTAACTGATTTGCATTTAAAAAGAGAAATTAAGTTGAAAGATAACATATATTTTTTTTCCCGAAATTCATCAAAGTAATCACAAACCCCCAAATCCCTTCTTATGGATACCAGGTTGGGAACCACTGACATAGCCAGTAAAATTTGGAAAAAAGTACATTGCGTATTTACTAAATCAGTTGCCGAACAACCAAAAACCATGTGTGTGTGTGTGTGATACCTTTGTGTGTTATGTTCTTGCAACCATTGCTAGCCCAACGTCAAATATCGCTCCGATTAATTAATGAGTTGTTTGGGAATCGAATCTAGTTAGTTAACAGGTTTTCAAAGGTGACTAGCTCCAGTGACTAGCTCTAGTGCTAGTTTTGAAATTGGAAATGTAAGTAGTGCAAACTCTAGTTCCATTTTGAGAAGTGTTCCAGTTCTAGCTGCACATGTAAAAAAATAATTAATTCCTGAGCAACTAGAAAACAACTGCCATTGTTTGGCGTGAATCTTGATATCGTTGTTATGTTGTATGATATTTTTTGCCGCTCCCGCTCCGATTTTAAACTCGAAACCCCATCCTTTGGAATTTCTTAGCTCATTTACCATTGAATAATTCAGAATCCAGTTGTATGTGCTTAAATTAGATAAGTTGCGGATTTTTAACGGTCGTCGGTTCTCGATACAGTATTTGGGAGTTTTGAAAATCCAGTTGTTTCTACGAGTCTGACGCCTCCTGGCTAGATTGTATTGTTGGAGACACTTCAACACAGTACAGAGCCGATATCTGATTCAATTTGATTGAACAGGCCTAATTAGAGTTCAGGATTGACGCATTTGTAACCAACAGATCCAAACACCGTCTACCCGCGATATCTTAGTGATACCTGCTGCATCTGAGTGATCCCTGATTGCGTGATTGAAAAGTATAAGCATGTTTTCATTGGTTCATTCAGAGCTAATTTTCAGATGCTACCTTGCTTAACTCGCGGTTACGCCGCCATTCGTTCTCTCCACAGAAGGATAACCTGCTTAAGTGCTCATCTTCAGATGCACCAAATCCGGTGTGCGCTAGGCACACTATGTGGAGTGCTGCATTGATTTGTATCGCGTTATGCTGTGTTCCAAGCGGTTCTGCGCAGTAAGTATCGCTGGCAGCTGTTCGTAGTCCAGTTGAGAGCTGGGTGTAGAAGTTTACGTGCCATCGGGTCGTGACGTGACCCTCGGAAGAGCTTTGAAATCGGCGGCCGCAGTGGGTGCGACGAAAAGTCATCTCAACGTACATTAAGCCTGTTGAAGTTTCGGTGAGTGGTTTGTTTTCTTGTCGCGTCGAGTGTATGCCAATTTCTGTGTACAGCTGGATGTAATTTCTTTCTGGCATTTTACCAAATTTTTGCATTTATATACTTCTATTTTATCTTATTAC
>ATSW01104065.1:0-12377 GCA_000444245.1 Botryllus schlosseri | reverse complement strand
CTGCAATTTTGGCCGATGTGGAGGAGCAGCCAAAACGGAAACCAAGAGAATTTTGGGTTCATCCTGTGCTACAGAAACGGGATGAGGCAGGTAATGTTCAGTTCATCATTCGTTGATTTTTCTCTTTCAAATGATTTGTATTTGCAGGTGAATTTCATGCGTTGTGTAATGATTTGCGATTATTAAGAAGAGCGCATTACCGCCAGTACTTCAGGATGAATCCAGAAACGTTTGATTACCTGGTGTGCCGTATAACTCCATTCATTCAAAAGCAATCCACAGTAATGAGACAACCAATAGGTCCTGACGAAAGACTTGCAATAACACTGAGGTATAGTTAAAGAATTACCGTATTTGTGCAAGAAGTATACTCCAACTAAATTCTTGTTGCAGATTTCTAACCACCGGTGACTCGTACCGTACCATTCCTACTCATATCGTTGTGGAGCGTCAACCGTTGGGATAATTGTACCAGAGACATGCTCCGCAATTTGGAATGCACTTGTGGCCGAGTTTATGCCAGTTCCAGAGTCGAGTGACTGGAAACGAATATCTTCTCAATTCTACGATAACTGGAATTTCCCAAACTGCATCGGAGCATCGACGGCAAACACGTACTAATACAGAAACCAGCCTCGACTGGCTCCCAGTTCTACAACTACAAAAAGAACTTCAGCGTCGTACTGATGGCTGTGGTGGACGCTGAATACCGTTTCATATCTATTGATGTGGGATCGTACGGTCGCTTTAGTGACTCGAATATTTTCAATAATTCGGTATTTGGTAAACGTCTCAACTCGAATCAATTGCAGTTACCGCAAGACGCACCAATGCCTGGATGTGACAATACCACACCTCATGTTTTTGTGGCCGACGAAGCCTTTCCACTGAAAAGAAATTTGATGAGGCCATTTCCGGGTTGTTCACTGAATCGCAACCGCCGAGTATATAATTATCGTCTCAGCAGAGCAAGACGTACGGTGGAAAATGCTTTCGGGATATTATCGTCTCGATTCAGAGTATTCAGGCGTCAGATGACCATTGAAGTCAACAATGTGGACACAGTGGTGAAAGCATGCACTGTTCTGCATAATTTTCTCATTGGAAAACCAACATACTTCGATGATACGCAATGGGAAACCCTTGAAGATTGTCCTATGGAAGGTTTGGATGGATTGGCTCGTAGGCCATCTAATGACGCGCTCAACATTCGCCAGCAGTTTGTGAACTACTTCTGCAGTGCCGCTGGATCAGTATCATGGCAATCAGAATTGATTTAGTACTGCTCTATCATAAAGTCATGCTGCTCTAATAAAGTTATTTACCGAGTTCTCTAAACTTGTCTCAGTACGAGTAGTACACTAGCTACTGAACAGCCTCTGGCAACAACTCTGATATATAAATCCAATATCAAAACAGGCAAAACGAATTTATTGCAATATCGAAGTACAGCTGAAGGAATGAAATTAACACAGTTAAAAGCACAGTTAACTATCGTCGCTGCAGCATAGAAGCATATCGGAACAGTAACAAAACTGAGGGATCAGACCATACCGTCACTGTGGAACTGAGGGACCAGGCCATATCCTCGCTGCGAAATCAGATTAGATTATCGAATATATTCACAACATCGAAGAAAGTTAGGTTAATTCATAATTCTTATGCGATTGTTTCCGTCAGGTTTTCTGCAGGCTACTCTGATTCCACAGCGCAAGGAAGCAATGCAAGAAAATACAGAAACAGCAACTTGAACCTTACCAAAAAGTATGGCAAAAAACACTAGTGGAGCAAAGCCATATCTTCGCTGTGGAATCAGGGCAGATTATTTACTATATGCACAACATCGAAGAAAGAAATTTTATTTTGAATACCGGTACTTCATATTTCCATGTCATCGTTTCCGTGAGATTTTATGCAGGCTACTCTGATTCCACAGCAATGATCTATCACAGTGACTAATTACATGCCACCATCAATCCCAGATGATTGCTAGCGTGTCACAAGAAAGCGATGCCAAGAAATATAAAACGACAACTCAGAACTTGAAGCTCAAAACAGTAACAAACTAAAGGTTGATTCCATGTCAAATCGACCCTACTACTCTTCTTTAATATCTGGTGGTAGTACTAAATCAACTCTACAAAAATATTTTTCAAGTTTCTGATATTTTCAAAATTCGGTTAAAACATCAAGGCTACCCAAGCGACTGGAACGAGGAGCCAAAATATAAACATTTGGTTGATTCGACATAGAATCACTGTTAACGAAATTTACAAAAACTTGTCCATCTACTCCTCTTCAGGACATTCACACACCAATGTGTGTATTTGCAGCCTGAGTAGCTGTTTTCTACGTGGATTTTTTATTTTTTTCACCTCGCGCGACATCGATAGCATGAAGAGGTCGTCAGAGTCGTATTCGTCCTCTGATTGAAATAAAAGCATGTGTTCAAGGTATCGTATAAATCTCACCTGTGGCATTTTTCTCAACAATGTCGAGAACCCGATTAACTTCTGTCTGCAGCCTTGACGAATTCTTGCGTGCAGGGGTACGCGACAGTGGAATTGCAGACCTAGCAGGAGTCTGGCAGATGTCCGCTTCACCTGAAATTTGAGTATTATTTGATGAAACACAGAAAATCACTTATTCAAAAATGTGACTGGGTCCAGACAACTTTCCTATCCACAAGATTAGATGATATTCATTCAATCAGAGTTCTACCAGGAAATGGCAAATTATTGCGTTTGCAATCGATTCAAGGTTGGTCATCTTGTCATAAATGAGAATGTACAAACTTACGCGCTGACATATGGTCTACCCCTGTCACCTCCACGCTCGAGCTGCTGCCGATGATGGTCATGTTTGTCGATGTGCTGGAATGTATTATTACAATTTTGAAACGGCCCATTCACGTCTACACAAGTAGAAATACTTACCTACGATTTTGCATATAAGGTTCCAAGAACCTTAGTAGTGGCATCAGCTGCCAATTTGAGCCCTCCGCATTGGTAGCTGACCCAGAAGGCACGTACTTTCGGCGCTCTCTAACGTACCTGTCACGGAGATACCGCCATCTCTTGGCAAGGTCTTCCCCGTTGGATTCTGAATGTTATTGTGTACAATGACGAGCATGAAAAAGTCTCCGCATACTTTACATACCTCCAAGTCCAAATTCTTTAGCTATGTCCCGCCATATTCTGTTCCTGACAACCTTGTTGTAGTAGTCAGGATGGCTTTGATTGTATATCTCCGGTCGCAATTGTACAGCAGTAATTAGATGTTCATCTTCAATTAAACTCATTTTGTTTTACTACTGAAAATAGCATAAAATCCCCTGATTAGTCAGTGCAACTTCACAAAGCGCGTCACAACCTCATATTCCCGATCTCTACAGAGACAGATCTGCTAGCAGCTAGCTGAACGGATAGAAAATACGCGTGGAATCGAACGCGTGCGGGTTCTCACACTTTTGCTCTTTCTGCTCCTCATTTTTTCCTCGTCCCTCTTCTCTCTCGCACGCATCCGTTTGAGAAGAGAAATAAGGAGAGAAAGATACGGACGCGTTTACGGATCGTCTATTCCAGGCTTTACGGGCATTATTCTCCCGTTTTCGAGAACACGGACTTGTGATAAACCCCACCAAAAATGTCAATTTGGCCGGTCCACGCTGGATTTCCTTGGCCATCGAGTTTCAGCCAGCGGCATCAAGCCTCTTCCTGAGAAAGTGGAGGTAATCCGAAATTTTCCTGCGCCTCGAATGGTCAAGCAGCTTATGGAATTCAATGGAATGGTGAACTTTTACCACAGATTTCTACCAAGTGCTGCGGAAATCATGCAGCCTCTATACAGAGCGACCGCCGGTCGTAAATCCAAGACTCAAACTGTCCAGTGGTCAACGGACATGACCACAGCTTTCAACGCTACTAAGGCTGTTTTAGCCAAGGCCACACTCCTGGTACATCCAAAAACAGATGCACCAACCGCCTTAACGGTAGACGCGTCTGATGTAGCTGTTGGGGGCGTCCTCCAACAGAAGTTGGGGAATATTTGGAAGCCGTTAGCCTTCTTTAGCCGTCAACTGAATAATGCTGAAAGAAAGTACAGTGCTTTTGATGGAGAACTGCTGGCGATTCATCTGAGCATCAGAAAATTCCGCTACTTTCTGGAAGGTCGCCACTTTACAGTCTACACCGACCATAAACCGTTGACCTTTGCTATGGCGAAGAAATGTGTACCATGGTCGGTCAGGCAATCCAGACAATTGGCCGCAATCAGTGAGTACACGACTGACATACGGCACCTTTCTGGAAAAAGCAACTCGGTAGCGGACACACTGTCGCGTACCACTGTCAACGCTATCGACGACGGCCTGGATTTCCAAGCGATGGCACGAGAACAAAAGGACCTTGATCTACACGATACTAGCCTCGAGTTACAGCGGATTCCATTCGACGGTGGGCGGTCCACCTTGCTGTGTGATGTCAGCACTGGGACACCGAGGCCGGTGGTTCCACCATCTTGGCGACGACGGGTTCTCGATGCTGTACACACCTTGTCGCATCCTGGCATTAGGACCACCAAGAATTTGGTAAGCGCCAAATATGTGTGGAAGGGTCTTGCGAAAGACGTAAACCAGTGTAGCAGGTCTTGTATCGCCTGCCAACGATCGAAAGTCACTCAACACACGAAAACTGCTCTTGAAACGTTTCGTGTTCCAGAAAAGCGCTTCAGTCATCTGAACATCGACCTCGTAGGCCCCTTGCCTCACTCGCGGGGATACACGTATCTCCTTACAATAGTCGATAGGTTCACCAGGTGGCCCGAAGCCATACCGATTTCCGACATCTCCGCCGCCGGATGTGCCCGCGCACTGCTGTATAATTGGGTGGCGAGATTTGGCGTTCCGGCAGATATGTCATCTGACCGAGGGCCTCAGTTCACTTCCAGACTATGGGACGCAGTTTGCGAACTTCTCGGCACCAAACTACACAGGACCACTTCGTACCATCCCCAAGCCAACGGACTGGTGGAACGCTTCCACCGTTCTATGAAGGCTGCCTTGCGTGCTCAGGCTGGGTAGACGAGCTACCGTGGGTCCTACTTGGACTTCGAACCACACCAAAAGCGGGCCTAGGGTCTACTTCGGCGGAACTTGTGTACGGTGAGACTATAGCAGTGCCAGCGGATTTCATGGCCACGCCTGAGACCATTACAAACTACAATCCTCTGCTTAACCGCCTTCGAGAAACTGCTGGAAGTTTGCGCCCAACCCCTACCTCTTCTCATGGAAACACATCAGCTCGTGTGGCTTCAGACTTATCAAACAGTAAATTCGTTTTCGTGCGAAGAGGCGCACATGGGCACCCGCTGACAAGACCATATGACGGACCATACGAAGTAATCTCCCCAGGAGAGAAGGTGTTCAGACTGAAGATTGGCTTGCGCGAAGAACTCGTTTCGGCAGACAGACTCAAGCCAGCCTACATGGACAAAGAACACCCATTCGTGGTGGCACAACCACCTACAAGAGGTAGACCGCCCTTGCTTGATCCTTCAATGTCATCTCCAGATCCTGCGCAGCGAGCACCGGAAAGCTTCCAATGTGACCAGGACGACACGACGTCTACGCGCAACAAGCAGATGAAGACTCGCTTCGGAAGAATGATNAANGTGCCCCCTCGATTCCGAGCNTGNNAAGGCTAGTCACGATCTGGTGGAGGGTGNTGTAGCTGNACATAATACACCNACAAACTATATCCAAGCGATCGCNACTCGNAAATGTATTACGCTTNTTCCTGACGCGTTACCNTTCGAATATTAACATTNTGATACATTCGTACCGCTCTGACTNGCNCGCTNAAAAGGTNCCAGTCAGAGAGCATGTTCATTATTGTTGTTGTTGTGATTAAAGATTGAGTATAGCTGTACTTGTCTGGCGTTTTCAGTGTGGAAATTAGAGTTACGTAGTTAGTTAACTACTCAGTAGGATACGAGTTCCTACAACTCCATATATAGTTATATTTAGCGCGAAATATGACGAAAATTTTGGAATCTCCACGTAAACAGACCACCAATTTCTCCGTCTTGTTCTCTCTCTATCCGTTATTGGGCGTATACAGTACTTCTACTTGAGGAACAGTAAATAACGTAAAGTATCTCACCAAATTGGACGAAGTAGAAGCAGAATTAGACTTTATTGAATAAGTAGTGTGAGTAGAGGAAAAGTACTTGAGTATTTCGAAAAAGTACAAGTACCTCGGTACTGATCATCTCTGTATATATCGCCTAATATACTAGCTTTATATCAGAGCATGTTCATTTTTAACATTTTCAAATCTAGGAACTTAAATCAATTTAAAAAAATGGTAGAATTTTCAGAAATGGTGAATTTTCAGTGTTCTTTTGTATACCCTTAATTGCATCAATGACCAGATGGTTCGTGTATTTTATTGCATGCATATACTATCGAAAATATCTTATTATATAATCGCTCTATTTTGCGAACGGTGGCTCTCAAGTGCATGCTACAATAGCAGATTTAAGTCGTAAAATCTTCACCACGACCACGATGCTCGTTCAGAGATTCTAAAGAAGCGGTGGGGCATGTGACTGAAGAACTATTGTGAGACTGCCAATCAGCTTCATCAGAAGAGATCCACGAGAAAGAACTTGAAGAGACCAACAAAATTAAACCAACGTTTGGCGTTGTGGCGCCGTCGTTATTCCTCACCTATCCATTATCTGCACATGCCGAAAGTCAAGTTATTTTCACATAGCCTATAGCCAATGGCTAGCCATACGAAGATGCAAATAGCGATAAATCCAAAATGAACATGTCTTTCTGTTATACATATGTTTAGGCGATGCTGAACTGTCTATTTCTCACTACATGGAGCCCTGCTAACTTTAACTTAATCCAGGGGTCACCAACACGCGGTCCGCGACCTGATTTGGAGAAATTTCGGAATAACGCTTACTAAAGCATTTTGAAATGCTGAACTTGATTTCAGTTTAAACATATTGCTGTTGGTGTTCAAAGTAAGCCATTCTACTACGCCCTATATCACTATTCCTCACTGTCTAATACGGCTTCGACATGGTAGTATCATTCCAAGGAGGAAGAATTTGCTGATATGAATGGGCATATTGCCGTGACGTGCAATGGCCCACCATTGCCGAGACTGATACGCTTGAAAAACGATTTCGGGCTCTCCAAAAGACCATGCTTTACGAGGAAATAGTTTTCCAGCTAGTAGGCTACCGTGTCTAGCTAACTCCAATATCGATTCTTTTAATCCAGGGGTGGCCAATCTGCGGCAGTGTTTGCGGCCGTCAATATGCAAAGTGAACTTGCGAATTGACTCCCTACTTAATGAGAGGTTTGGCTTATTCTTAAAATTTTCTTCGGGCTAGGGGCGATTCAATACGTGTTAATTTTCGATTTTAATATAGTAGAGGCGCGACTACAGAACTAATCCCTGTGTCTCTTCGTAACATGACTACTCACGATTTCGGTGCTCATAGTACACCGTTATGAGTAAATAGATTAGTCCGGAGTATACCGGCAATGGACATGAACAGTTTAACGTCGGTATTTGGCCCCATTTNGTTCATTATGCGGCCGCAAGCTACATGAGTAATCGAAATGCGGCCGTGAATAGCAAAAAGGTTGGTCACCCCTGTTATAGTTGCTACAGAGTGTTNTCAGGNATCGTGCGCAGCTCATAGTTCAAAATAGAATGAAATTGATGATCCTGATATTTTTTGTTGTATTTGTGTTTGTACAATAAAATATTATTTCTTTTGTGGTGACTATGCCCGTCGCCCATGTTAGAGAGCACAGAATTGTGATAATTGTACTAACGTAGAATTATGAAACGTGGTGGTTGTTAAACTGCGTTGTCTATTTTAATCTCGATATTGAAGTCTTGCGGCCCGCGTCCTCCAGGAATTTTGAAAAGTGGCCCGCGACCCATTTTGAGTTGGCGACCCCTGCACTACACACATTTTTCATGATTGCGGCTATTGTTATTACATTCTCTTTACAATTTTTACACTCTACTTTCACGACTTACTTCGTTATATCATTAAATGACTAATTCCCCGCGTTAAGCTACAATTGAATTCATCTTGACGTGTTAATATTTCATTACTATACTTTTGAGCTGTCAACACACCCGGAAAACCCGGCATAATTGTTAGTAATAATTGTTAGTAACTTCTACTTGACAGCTCAAATTACTCACAAGGCTTATATAACCGCCTTGCGTCGCTCCGTCACGTATGGAATAGATTCAATACTCAGTACTTACGCTTACATTATAGCGTAGGCCTACTCATTTCATCCCTATCGTTGCAGATTTTCACCACTTCATATCTGGTTCGCTGACACATAATGTGTTTATTGTGTTTAATTTCTTTTTCAATTTGTCATTAGGCCATACTATTATTGCTATTATTATTTTCCTACTTTGTGAAATAGCCTATTTGCTGCCGATTTTGCTATTGCATTCTAGAATTCGTCGTCGCCTGCCACGGGTATATCGCGAACCGCCGAAATGCTCTCTACTACACAACAACCTCTGCTATGCCGACGCCGCCCTGTCAGACATTACGGGAATTTCAAGTTTAGTATGGCGCTTTGGTAACACCACGTATATACGCATTTTTAAGTCGACTTCGACAGTCGTGAAGAATATTCGCACAACAGGCGATACGCGTTTTAACCTTGGCGGAGTGAACTAATTGGATCTAAATACAATCCTTAATGAGCAATGAGCATTGACTTTTAATTATTCCAGGCAGGTTCGCGGCCCACGGTGCCTGGCTTAACTGTATATAAATAATTATTCGGTCTTCCGAAAGACTGATGGACTGTTCACTTTTCAAACGCGGCGAATTTCGTAATCCCTATAGACGCGATTATGATTCATGTACTTTTATCTATCTCTCCCATGCGGACTTATTAGCATTTTAAAATTCATTCGTATAGGCTACCCATTAGCGAATGCGTCAATACGACTGTTCTTGCCGAAAATATATACGGCTCACATAATTTCGGGCCCCGGTCTTTGTGACTATTCCGTTGGTCATTAATCTTAATGGTTCAGGAATTTCCCACAAATCTCGCCATTCTACGCGATTCGACTACAGGACGCCATTTGAATAATTTTCTATTCAACTCGATTGACTCATAAAAGCAGTCTCTGGTCGCTAGAGAACCCAGACATCAGTTTCCTACTTTCGTTACTTCCTATCTTCTAATACCTCGTGTTTCGATTACTTTCAAAAGTAGTTTTGACTTTAATATGCTCCCAAACCATACACTAGATTCCGCTTATAGGATTTTGCATTTACAAATAACATACACTCATTTCGACTTACCACCAATTTGTTCTAGCGTATGACGCATTCGCCAGACCCAATGCCAATTTCTTTGTGTACATATTTTTTCTTTCGTTTATTGTTCTTTTAAATATAATACAAAAATTGCCTCAGATATAACCAATTCGCCATTTTGACTATATCTAATCCAGCCTTAACGTGTTATCAATACACTATGCGGTATCATTGCTATCATGTTGTATAAATATTGCAACATCATGCTACAATATTGCATTTTAAATTGATGTTATCGCTGTTTCTTGCTGTACATTTATTATGGCTTCCATGTGCCATCAACCAGAGATGAGATAAGAGATGAAGCGGTCAAGCACGAGTGATGCGGTCATGCACAGTTGGGTAAGGCATGACGTCATACCTTGCTACTTTACAGGGAAGCATCATTATAATACATACAATAACCCACGTAACATCCCCTTCTCAAAACATCACAAAATAATAGAAAACGAAGCGAACCGAATTACGACATAAATTACAGCAACGAATCAAGTTGTAACATAGTCTTGCAAGTATGCTGGTCGAATTACTGTACGGCTTGGTCTGCTGCTACTGGAACCAGATAACGACCAATTAGTGTCGCTGTTCACTACTGCTGGTCTGGCAATCGAAATGTCGTCAAAGTCAAATGCAACATGCGGACGAGTTACAGTAGTTCGAATAAACTTTCTGTTTCGTCGGTAGATCGTTCCATCTGTACGATCGATCATTCAGTTGCTTAATCACCACCGCTTCGAGCCACAAGCCATTTTCTGTCCTTTTGAATCGAACCTGTTGACCAGGACTCAACAGGGCGAGGTCTTTTGCACCACGATTGTAATACTTTGCCTGTTTTCTTTTCCGATCTATAAGCGATGGAATGACATCAGAAACAATTTTCGGCTCAAGCAGTTTAGTTGCTATTGGCAACAAGGTCTTGGTGCGTCTTCCAAATAGCCTCTGTGCTGGAGAGCCAGGAACAGTCTCGCCTGGAGTGTTCCTCCAATCCAATAGTACAATATTTAAGTCTTTTTTGTCAGTTGTCGCTTTACGAAGTAACGATTTGAAGATTTTGACAGCTGATTCCGCCTTTCCATTCGATTGGCTGTGTCCTGGAGAGCTGGTCACATGTTCAAACTCATATTCCTTTGCAAGTGCCTCGAAGTCATGAGCAGCATATAGCATGGACCATTGTCAGTAATCAATTTGTCGCAGATTCCATGACGTGCCATATGTGATTTTAAGCGGCGAATAACTGCTGTAGAAGTCTGTGAGGTTATAGTCGATCTACCTCAAAATAATCCGAGTAGTGATCAACTGTAATCAAATAATGTTGTCCGTCAAATTCACATAAATCGATACTGATTATTTGCCAAGGACGTCCTGGTACTGGATGTGAAATCAGACTTTCCTTCTGTTGGTTTGGTTGGTGTAAGCCACATGTGGGACAGCTTGATACGAAGTCCGTAATATCGTTAACCATGTTGGGCCAATACAAACATTCACGAGCCCGGCGTACACAACCTTGAATTCAAACATGACCGGCATGAAGTCGCTTGAGAATAGTGCCTTTTATGGACGACGGTATGACAATACGATCACCCTTCAGAACGATTTCATCCTGAAATGTCAACTCCTCTTTAAAACAGTAGAAATTTCGAATTGATTGGGGTACCAGCTTGACTTCATTCGGCCACCCATGTTTTATAAAAGAGATTAACGTGTTTATGACAGAATCAGAGATTGTTGCTTGGCTGACCATGCCGAGCGTGGAGCTTGATACCGGTATATCATTCAACATGTCGATATGTTCAATCTGTTGAAAGATATCAAACACATCAGCAGTTTCTGCGTCTTTGGGTGACTTCGGAATGTACGCACGACTCAACGTATCCGCCACAAATAATTGTGATCCAGGCTTGTATATCACCTCGAAGTCATGCACAGTTGGGTAAGGCATGACGTCATACCTAGCTACTTTACAGGGAATCATCATCATAATACATACAATAACCCACGTAACAATACTGATATCATTTCAATAGCGCATTATTTTCTGGGAATAGCGAAATAACATGGTTTAACAAAGTTATAAATAAAAATGGGCTAGCTCGAAGTTAATCTGCGAGAAACTAACGAATAGTNNTCTCCGCGTGGCATTGCGTAAGATTTACTCCGGANNGTAACAGCCGCACCCCAACCACCCAATAGTAGGGGCCGAGCTCGACGGGCCCCCAAAATTATCGTGAATTAACATAACTCATGATGTATTTTTCTGCAGTTTTCAGGATTTTTTTTCGCGTTACGCGCGATTTAATATTGGCCGGATATCTTGATTATTGGGTACCCTCTCCCGACAAAAAATACGCATGATTCATAGACATATGGGCACTTGGGCGTCGGCCATTACCGCACCATATGAAATGCCAAGACCGCCAAGACATATGAAATGGAAGGTTGTGTGACATATGCGACTCCGAGGAGTGTGCCAGAACGATCAGCAGCGAGAAAACCTTGGCCGAAAACGACTGCCCTTGTGCTGTCCCGGCGATCCGAGTCCCAAAACAAAACAAATGCTATATCGACGGAACATTATTTTCCAGTAAATAAATACCAATTTGAAATGGTGTACCTCTTTTAGTTTGGAACGTTTGGGCGATTTCAATATCTTTTGACATAGCAGATAGGAGGTCACGAAATAGCATCACGTATCGAAGTCATTACCAACGGGTACGTTCGAAGATGTTTTAATATTATTTAGAGGGCATGTCTATTTCAAAACACCTCGCTCGATCAGCTCTACCGGTACATCTAATTATGTGAGCAGGGAGAGGATAAAAATTGATAGCACTATATATATGCAATTCCCGATAATATTGACCAATGCAATCATGAATTATATAAATACTTCGCGGCCCGCGCATTTAGGCGACACAGCCACTATTGCGATGATTAGCACCGGGGAAAAGCCGATAGCCCGGGGGGTCTGGGGGGCCAAG
>KE603286.1:296-11377 GCA_000444245.1 Botryllus schlosseri | reverse complement strand
TACCAAGTGAAATATTTAGGGGCAAAAACAGTAATTTTGGGCGTTTTTAGGGGTGTTAATATCTCCTGACAAAGAGCCAATCTGACAAAACTAATGTGATATTCGTAATCAGCAACCTCAAAAACCCCAGAAACGGCTCTCAGATGTTCTGCCTAAAAATTTTTTTTTCATCTTGTTGACCAGTGTAATTATTACTCACATAAGATTCATGATTTATACACACTGTTATATCGGCCTGGGTAGCCAANTGCGGGATGGCTCTTAGGTCAATCGTACAATATTGCAAAACTGACTGAGATAATGCCAAATCATCTTTAGTATCNCACATATCCTTATACATAAAGAGTAATAAGGTTCAACAGTCTAATTAAGCTTAAATTAGGCNGCATAAGGAATATCGTAAGACATACGGCTTGGTGGATTTGATTTTGCTCTGCAGATGGTGCTCACTGCTCATCTGCTCAAGCTAAACCGATAGAGTTCGGAGTATTACAAAGTTTGTAGTACAAAGGCGGTACGAACACGAACTAGGCAAACTCTTCCTATGGATCAGCAAGCTTAGTGGAATCACCAATATAGGCCTATGCCTTTACGATCTAGACTTAGCCTGAGATCATCAGTCCAAGAACAGGAAAGCGTGTCTAAGCCTAAATTATGGAGTTCGCATTACAAACAGGCCATTGCACTGGTCAGTAGATAAACTGCCCAGTAACTTAATAATTCGATGCGATGCTAGATAAATAGAATATTCATTGGACNTAAGACACTAATGTGCTTACNNTAATTTTATTTATAACANCCTCTAATCCTTGGTTAGGTACACGAGTAAACAACACTTGTTATNGATCTAATGNGCTAATTGTTATAGTTGAAGAAACGCTAAATTCTGCTGTTAACNAACATGAATGTNTGCCAAAATTCCAATATTTTGCATTNAAATATGCCAAATGTCAACACTGGCATCAGCTACTATTNCCTACATTCCTACAAGGTCCGTATACAATATCCATACACGGTGGACGTTTCCGAGCAAGTGAGCTTTGAGCAACTGATACCGATTGAACTCCTTCTTTTTCCCATGCAGTGACGTAATCCTCTCGCGTGGAAATATTATCTCAAACTTTGCATTGTACACATACGCATCGGGAGCGTTCCTCACTTGTGAACTAGAAAAGCCTAGCCACCAAAAAGTTTTTAGAATTGCTTCCAAACGACAAAATTTACAGGCTCACTGTTCTTAATATCGTGTTTATTNGAATTATTCCACGTCGGAAAAAGTGAAAAACATGGACAATTTTCAATCGCACTCATCTGGATTTTTCATTCGCACCACGTTCGTCATTCGCACTGATTTTTTTTCATTCGCACTAGTGCGAACCGTCACACAGGTTGAAAAGCACTGCTCTAATGTATTTGGCGAACCGTCAGGAAACAGGCCACGGACCGGCGGTTGAGTGCCACTGGTCTAACCTACAACTATTCATTTCAGGCCGGACTGAACGAATACGCCTACCTGCTCTGGACGGGATTCGATCTGTTCTTTGCAGTATTTTATTACTTCTGTATACCTGAAACCTGTGGAAAAACTCCCGAGCAGATCCAGTCGGAAATCCACTCCGTCATCAACCCCCGAAGCCAGACAGCCACCTCCAACGGCACCGCTATGCAACCTTTGCAATCCGTCAAGAGTAGACAAAATTCAAAAAGACGACCTTTTTCATAAACTTTTCACCACAATGTCGTTTTTGCTTGCCATACTATTTTCANCACTGCCATCGTCGCAGGGCAGAACGCTACCTTTATTGTGTTATGTGCGATTTTATCTGGGGCTGGGCTTAGCCTAGTACCATCGTTATGACAACCTATTTAGGAAAATATCGGATAGCTCATTTCTGAACCACACACGTTCGTACAATAAACCAACTGATAAGTAAAAAATCATAATTACGACAACATCTTCTAAAACAGCCTATTGTAGACCTCTGCTGTCAAGTAATTCAAAGTATCGATTAGGGTTGTTCAAATTGAAATTGTTTTCTTCAAATTACACTGTGTATTCGATAAAATGGAGAGGTTGGCCAAAGGAAACGCTGCGTGCCAAATTTGGCTCTATTCCAAACGGCAGAAGTAAAGTTATTGCTATTGAAATTTTTGTATTTAAAATCCATAGTGTTTGCGGTGGCTAGTTCTCTAAATTATTAATTGTGAATTTCCCACCGTAAATACAATTATTTTCAAATCCAATATCTTCACTCCTGCTTGTTGGAATTGTGTCAAATTTGCTATGCATCGTTTTTTTTAAAACAACTCAACACTTCCACGGGTTTGCCAGTCGAATTTGAAAGAGTCTTTTTTTTTTAATAAATTTGAAGTTGCTAACTCCAATACAACCTAACAATTTTATGGTAGGCAGTCAAATTTGAAGAAAAATGGAATTTTGAACATCCGTAGCGTTGATCCTGATTTGTAAAATACACCCCTTGACCCTGGTACTGGAATTGTTGTGCCCAGCCTTGCTTTTAACTTGATCAGCGATGAACATGTCTGCTGGGAAAGGATGTAGAAATCGCACGAGGTGCGTACTTGTTCAGTAATTGTGTGCGCAATATCGTAATTTTATCTGATATACTGTCGATGGTGGTGATTTTTCTGTGTTGGTGCTCCAAGCCAAGTATAACTGCTGTAATTTTTTTGATTTTTTTCCTATTGCTGTTCTGTAGTGATCATGTGATAGTTGGAAGCGATGCTGGACTTCGTTGGACCATGTAATGGTTTGAACGTGGCCATCAAAGACCGTATACACCAGAGGTGGTCAGCTGTCATTGGTCGAAAATTTCTACTCACAAATGAAGTGGAAGTAGCAGATGAGCAGTCTTAACATCGCTCATAAGTTCGTGACTAACGCAAAGTGACTAACAACACCAGAAATAGGTGCAATCTTAAAATATCGATTCAGTTTCCATGGTACAGGGTCAATTCCATAATACTGATGCAAAGTTATTGCAAAACTATGTTACACTCTTTAAAATGGAATAGGTTGAAAGAAAGTAAGTAGTTTGGCCTAAAAATGGTTCAAGGGGGTATATTAAAATATAACCACTTCCGTCATTAGTACAATTATAAATTTTCAAGTATTCTAGGTTTAGTTTGGCGTAAAAAACTCATAAAAGTAGTATTCTAACATCACAACTGCTTGAGTAATTTGCACAAACAAGCAAAACTTGAACTATGAAAAGTAACATTTCTTTACTGACCACCTCTGGGCTGAGAATACTGCAACTCTCGTTTTTAGCCCAATGGTTCTCAAGCGTGGCCCATCTGTCTTGCTGAAGTAGCAAATTTTACAAGCCTTTTAATGACCAATTTTTTTTTAACTAATTCGTGTTTTTGGTGACCTTTCCTGTGTCGTTTGCAAGCATTGCATAATGCATTGTGCTGTAGCAATATAGACACGGACGTTCGCAACGTTGAGAACCATCCATGCTTTGTGATGATCGTCAATGGTAACCGACTGTGTCGTGAATCATGTATATTATGATGTTGCAATTACGGAATAATTTTTCGCTGCAAGGCACTGTTAGAGTGTCCCTCATCGTTTCAGACTCTTGCGCATTTTACCAGCGTTTCATGGCAGCCTCTGAAGTGTCTGTGTGCAATCAGGTGAAAGTGAATTAGTTGCTCATTTGATTTTCACTGTTTGACGTGGCACACATGTTTTTTATATTGTCGTCTCTCTTGAATCCCACGGTCATCAAGTTTCCGGCCTCCCAAAGCAAATATAACTACACGGAAACAACTCTTTAGTCCGATATGTATCCGAAACGGCTCTAAATTGGGTTGGTGCTGATAAATCTTGAGTTGAAACGTCTTATCAAATTCCGAACTTTACAGATACATATCATGCCTTTCCTGTAGGCGATTATTCATGAAGCAGAATCTTGTATTGCCACAGTAGTTGGGTGTGAAACTAGCTACGCTGTTTTTTATTCGCTGTAGTTTTGATGCCAGTTTTTAACTGCAAGGACACATTTCAAAATTTGTGTTGCAGCATGTGTATTCGGTCTCCATTTTTTTTATCTACCCAATTTTCTCGTTCTGAAAAAGCCAATTGTGTTCCAACCCCAGGCTGCTGTGATTTCGATTGAAGCTGTTCGTTCTAGTCGACTTCACCCCCTGCTACGTGAATGATGAATACATCGTGACGACTTGCAAACTGTGTTTATTAGTAGATGCAGACAGGCAATATCACCCTACACACAGATGCACACAGATGATAGATTGATGCTAGACAACCATATTATTGGACCGCCGCACAGATTTGGAAAATACATATATACTGCAAATAATCTAAAATTGCCTTTACTTACACTGCGGAAACCACCTACTGCGGTTTTCCAATTTCTAACCCTCCGTCAGATTTTTAAGTAGTCCCTAGTTGCAAATTTTCAAAAGTCAAATGTAGTTCTAGTTGCGAATTTTTAAAATGCAGTAGTTTGAACAAGTCTGTCGACCGTGCATCTATCCGTAAGGTAGTCATGTATTCAAACCGCACTCCAGCCATGGAATGGAGTCACGACCGGCGAAGCGCAGATGAAACATTCTACAGTAGAATCACGCCCGTCCATATTTCAAAAATTTTGACGTAAACCATTTCCGTCATCCACCGGTACTGGGTGTCATAATCAAGCAACTCGAGCCAATCTCCGCCTGCCACCATGCACGGTGTATCCCAAATAATTCAGCGTCGGCAGAAAAGAGCGTCACACTTCGAACCATTTTTTACCGGGCACTTTTTTCAAGTCGAGTTTACTGGAAAAGGCGCGAGTATATTTCGAAACCAGATCGTCAAACTCTCTGTCCTTTCCGGCGGCACTTTTCTTCGATTTTTTTGGCTTCTCCGCGGAAGCCCGCACGTTCTTGCCCTCCTTTTGCTCGCGATACTTTTGCATGACTTTCCTCTGCTCCGACTTGCTGTTGAGTTTTTTGCTGCGCCGCATTTGCTCCACGACTTTCCCCTTGTCTCTCGAACGGATTTTCGGTTTCGTGTGATGCGGTAACGGAAGTTTTTTGCCGCTGGCCGTCATGCCGACGCTGCCTTGAAACGGCAGTCTGGTTGGATTTGAGGAATCGGCGGACAGGGTCGTTTTCTCGTTCTGCGATACAGAGTTGTGCGACACTTTCTGTTTTTTATCGCGAGAGAAAGAATCTTCCGATGACTTCCTCTTGAAACGTTGTCGCTTGGGATTTGGAGTTGTCGCGGCGTCATTCGACGAGCCAATTTCCTTTTTCAACTTCTGCTTCGTGAGGAATTTCGCTTTCCGCTGTTCTTTTAATTCAAGCGCTTTCCTAGACGGTAGGAATCGTTTGATTTGCATGAAAACCGCAGTGACGCTTTGCGGAAGCAATTGAAGCAACAGAATGGAAAAGAAAAGTTTCCAAGCAGACTTAGACAAACCCATATAATTCTAGTTGTCTAATTTGACGAAATGTCGGTAACCTCAGCCTAATCTAATTTGTGACATGGTTATTTGCTGTAATTCTGATCTATATTTGTGAGATATTTCCATGCTCTGATTTAGATTTTTATCTAATTTCTGATTTTCCTGAAAAGGTTACAGGCAAACTGTGCCGTGCTAAACAAGCCTAGCGTGCTGTACAAACATTTATCAATCTCATACGATTATAAACTTTGATACGATATGAACAAGCGCACGTTTTCACAGATTCAGTAATTCTAATCTAATTTGGAAAACATGTAGCTATCATTCCAATTCTAGTCCAATTGGGAAGAAATTGATTAGTTCTAACTCTAATCTAATTTGTTAAAAATAGGTAGCCCTAATTTTAATCTAATTCGGAAAAACATCCATAGCAAAAATTCTAATTCTAGTCTAATTTGGAAAGGTGTGATGATTATAATTCGAATATAGTTTCAAAAAAAACTGGTTAAATGCTCATAATTTATTATTGTCTGATATGTATCATTTTAGCAGGATGTGGGTAGAGTTTTTCACATATTGGCTGGAAAGATCAAGCGTTGTCAAGGATGAATGAAAGCAGAAAATTCAACATGTGAATGAAAAAAAATCAATGTCAAACACAACGCCATAAAATATCAGCCTCGCGCCAAGTATTACCTGTTTTCCAGTGAAAATTCGACGATGGGTCTTTTGATGGGTCCGAAAATGTCTGGATTGTTATTAAAACTTCTCAAGGCCTTCAAAGCGTGCTCGTGCTTGGTGAAGTTGACAAACGCGAATCCGAGCGGCCTTCCGACTCCGTCTTCGTTGACATTCTTGAGATCTCGCATCACTCGAGATTCCGTGATGACCACGCCGCGTCGATCTTTGAATTGAGACAGGAGGAGCTCCTAAAAAAGGAACGGCATCCGTTTATTGAAGTACTCCTGGAGCAAACAAGGTGTTAGTCCATCACAAGCAAACAAGGTGTTAGTCCATCACAAGCAAACAAGGTGTTAGTCCATCACAAAGAAAGGCAATATGTTATGTGTGCACTGTGCTGGCTGGTCTAGTGCAAGCTGACAATTCAGTTAGTTGACGGTCAATTAACTGCTGGTCTTTTGAGTACTTGTAGTTCTGGTTGTGTATTAAAAACCATGAGCTGGCAACCAACTAGAAAACACGTCTCGTTGTTTGGCGTAAATTGTGATGCTGTGATCTGTTGTGTGATGTTCTTGCAGCCATTGCTAGCGCGGAGTGATTGCTACCAACAGTGGCGTGGCCCAGGGTGAGTTTTGGGGTCGAAACCCCTCCGATTTCTAACTTGCACTGATGTTCATGTGGGAAATTGATCTGATTCCGATAAAATGAAAATTAACGAGTTGAATCTAGTGAGTTGTGTTTATTAGGTAGTTGTGGATTTTTAAATGTTGTTAGTTCTAGTTCTATTTGCGCATTTTCAAAATCCAGTACTTTTTCCACACGGTAAGAGCCTTTCAAACTCGCGGACCAGTAAAATTACAGCAAAAATTTGCAACCGGTAAACGTTCAAATAGCACAATCAACACAAAATGGAAGTACGACAATAGCACAAAATTCAAAACAAATCGAATTTCCCAATTTAAAGAAGGGAAATTCCCTGCTGTCGTTTGATACCTCACCTGTTATACCCAGTCCTGTCCCTGGTTCTGTGACACCTCTTAAAATTACCAACTCAATTTTGACCGTTTGGAACATCTTGAAACAAACGCGCGACTTCGCCATTTACCAGATGTTATTACTATATTATATTGTCGGAATTCGTCAAATTTTGGAAATCGTATTTTTACCACTTACATATAACCAGTCTTAAACGAGTTGCAGGTTACTTTAAAACATGGCCCCATTACAATATGCCAACATTTTCGCCGGATGATTGCGGGTCCGCTAGATTAGTGAAGGCTGAGATGACTTCAGCATTGAAGCTGTGTCCAGTAATAATCGGTTTACCGATAGATTTGTGTCGTAGATATGGACGAAAATTGTCACCAAGACTGGCCAAATACTCTCGACCGACGCTACTTTTCAGCATGAAATGAAGTTTTCTATATTACCTTCGAACTACATACATTTGCCGTAATGTAGGGATTGCTTGTTGAAGGTTCACCGGTCCGTGAGGTCACAAAGGTTGAGAACCACCGCTACAGAATAGGGATGCATAAAATAAACTGCATCAATGCCACGAGAACAAAACCGTTAAAACACGATTTTCACACACAATGTATTGCTGTGAATCAACGACTTCTGCAGTTTGTGGTGTGTGTCTTGACCGGGGCTGTAACCAAGTCACAAGGTCCCGAGTCACAAGTCAATCTCACCTTTGACTTAAGCCGAGCCAAGTCTGAGTCGTCGAGCAATACAAGTATACACAGACTGACTAGTCGAGTCGAGTCAGTTTCCGTATTCTGACAAAATGACTCGAGTCCAGTCGAGTCACCCAAAAACATCAACTAGAGTCGAGTCATGACTCGAGTCATTACAACACTGGTCTTGTGGCCACTGGCCAGTGGGGTTCGTGTGTACCATGGTTAAGAGCCACTGATCTAAGGTAATGACAGAATTGACAGAATAAGCGAATTATTGTAATTCCGTCATACCTTCAACTTTTTATCGTCCACACTTCTAGGAAGATTGTGAACACAGAGTCGAGTTGTAGAGAAAAATACGTTTGGATTTTTCAGCTTGGCCCGTTTCATATTTTCAATCTTTTCCCTTTTCTTCAATTCGATCGCGCTGAGACCTTCGGCGGCTTGCGTTCCTACAAGGAAGAAAAGTGCAGGTCGTCAAGGTAGCCAACACCGTAACTTTGCACAAGTGGAAGTGACACTGCAAATATCTACTCAATCCCAAGTGGATAATCGCACCGACTTGGGCATAAAAAGGATTTAGGACCGCCTCTCCCAAAAACATGCTATGAATAAAAATTTTTGCATTCACCAGGTTACCAAGAAATCACCCGAATGCAGTTTTCTTGACAGTAAAATATTATGGATCTGAAACGAAATCAGAGTGAAATCTGAACTGTCAAAAATTGTGAAGCCAAGCATGTATTAATAGATGGGAATCTGCCAGCAAATTTGCACGCATGAACGATTGATGTCACGAAAATTGACATTAACTTCATTACTTATATTAAGCTAAGTCTGATTTGGAGAGCTTTTTTGATGAGGGTTTGTTTGATGACTGTACAGTAGGCTACGTCAGAACTGCACGACTGCAAGTTTGCGCCGATAAATTGGTCGTCACGTACCTGGTCGTACGAGACCTTCCCTGCCGAGATACAAATTCCTCTTGTCCTCCGTTTCGTTTTTCTGCTTCTTCTGTTGATGGAGCATCTTTTTCACGTCGGTTCTGCTCACGGCTTGACAAACTCGAATCTCTTTCCCGTTCAGGATCTTGCCCTGAAATGGCAGTCATCTTGTTAGCTGATGGACAACTATCTACACCTGTATTTTGACAAGTTCTAGTTCTTGTTCCGGCTTTAGAAACATAAGCAGTTCCAGTTCTAATTTCGTATTTAAAAAATTTAGTTACCAATCAAAAGAATACAGGTTTCATCATTTGTCGTGAATCGCGATACCGGTGTTCTGTTGTGTGACGTTCTTGCAGCCATTGCTAGCTCAGAGTCATCACTACTAACAGTGGCATAGCCAGGAGATGAATTTTGAGGGGTTGGAACCCTTCCTCTTGGACGATTCCGTCTCCAATATTTCTTGGCTTATTTACAGTTCAGTAATTCGTATAGTCAATATCTTAGTTAATTGTGTTTTAGCAGTTAGTTATGGACTTTTAAAGATTGCTAGTTCTAGTTCTAGCATTTTGAAAAGTCTGGTGGTTACAGCACGGCAATAGTCGATTGAAAACAAGCGCAGACCCAGCTACATACATTTTCCTCGCCAGTCAGCGCATCGATGCAATTTGAGGCCTCTTCCGGGGTTTTGAATTGGACGAAAGCGCATCCCTTGGACATCCCGGTTTCCGAATTGATGGCGATCTGAAAAGAACATTATAAAAACATGACTGCGACGTATTCAAATTCATGAATACGTGCAAAAAACTCGAGTTGTACAATATACGTGCATCTGGCCTCCATACAGATGGTGAACGCGATATAGAGACGCTAGAATAGGGGTTCTTAACCTGGGGTCCATGAGCCCAGATTTCTTTACACCTTTCTTGTGGGCATTGCTGGCCCAGAGTCGGTCTTGTGGGCATTGTTGGCCCAGAGTCATCAATACTAACAGTGCTCTAGGCAGGGGGTGGGTTTTGGCGTCAAAACATCACCGAGGTCTCATCCCATAAAATGCGTCGGAAGTGTAGTTAGTTGTGTCATAGTTACTTAGTTGCGGATTTTTGACAAACGTTTGTTCTAGTTCTAGTTGTGAGTTCTGAAAAGTGAGTACCATAGTTCTAATTCTAGTCGCGTATCTTAAAAAGTTAGTTCTAGTTCTAGCTGCAGATTTTGAAAATCCAGTAGTTTATCGAAGTCTGCACACCACAGATGGAAAAAACAGACATCACAAAACCGTCTCTACCTTGGCATAGCAAATGTGTCCATACTCGGAGAAAGCTTGGGCCAGACCGTCTTCGGAAACATCGAAAGCTAAATTTTGAACAAACACCGTTCGTCCTTCGTGAACATCGTGAGACTCTTGAGGCTGTGTTTCTTCTTTGACTTGACAACTGAAAGCAATCAAGCACACATATTATGTGCTGAAAACATCGATAACGGAAACGTAAAGGTTACTAGCAACCAGGAATGAGTGTGCACTTGGACCTGACGACACAGATTTTGAAGAATATATTGCATTTTCGACGGATTTACATCAGATTCATCATTTTTACAGTCCTGGAAAATCATGGTTTGGTGATGGAATTCCGAGGAATCGCGAGTTGGCATGCGGCTTGAATCGAAATCTCAATCCAGTACATGATAGACATTCCGGATTGTGTTTGATGTGTTATTTGCCGACCATCTCTATCATAGGCTGTACAGTGTACAGCATGATTCATAAACTAAAATCCCAATCGAATAGGGTCATGTAATGATTGGAGTCGAAAAGTGAGAGATTGTTTATCAGAACAGAAATGAAACGCCCCTTTCCGCTAAAGCAGTGGTTCTCAACCTTTTTTGACTCGCGCCCCCCTTAGAGATGGTCAAAAAAATCGCGCCCCCCCCTGACCCCCCTTGCATTTATCGTCATGTCAAAAAGAGCACATCATCTAATACAGAGGTGGGCAACGTTTTTGATAATCATGGCCGCATTTCGATTACTTATGTACGGGGTAGCGTAAGGCCGCATTCCAGCGCATAGCCGCAATGAACGATCTGGACACAAAATTCCTATGGTAATCTGTCCATATCCATTCCCGGTGAACTCCGGACTATTCTACTTTTCACAATGGCCTATTGTACGCAACGAAATCGCGAGTGGCAATGTTATGAATAGTTGCCGGGAGGTGCATATTGTCGCGCGGAGCGCGAAAATTTTTCAGGGCTGCGAACGAATAATTATTTCTTGCCAATTCCCATTCCGGCTCACATTAAGACGGGCGCTACTGCATTAAAATCAAAAAATGAAG
>ATSW01104033.1:0-10797 GCA_000444245.1 Botryllus schlosseri | reverse complement strand
AGTTCACGGAGTGTAATCATGGAATTATCATAGAGAATTTTCAAAGTATTTTCGGTTCCAGTGATCCATCGGTACCACATCTCCCCTACCTAAGCCTTAACTACCGATGTCTTCTGCTTGGTCATCCAGCGAGCCGCCACTCATCTCGGCACATTATCGAAGACTCGTGGCATGAAATATATCGTGTTATTAATCCGAGATTCAATACTTTTAACACGCTAACGAAGTCAGCTTGTTTTGAAAACATGGCGATCGAGCGATTCGATCCCCCTTCCCCTCCGTGGGAGTTACCGATTCCACGAGCTAGGTTAGTCTCGAAACAGGATGTACCCCAGTATATCAAATCTAGGTGTCTCGACTTTATCTTCGTAAGATACGACGCTTGCGTCCAGATATTTACTGATGGTTCAAAGACTGAAGATGATGCTGGATTTCTTTTGACCCCCCCTATCTCTCGCACGGTGCCATTGTGTCTTATGGAGCCTCTCACACGGTAACCCTTTTCGGTGTAGGGATCGCTCACACGGTGCCGTGAAAACTGGTGGTGACATGGTTTCCTTTTCAGGTATAGGCATCTCTCACACGGTGACTCTTTTAGGTATAGCCATCTCTCTCACGGTGCCTCGAAAACTCGTGTTGGCGGGTCGTACTTGTGCGTATGGGCATCTCTCACATGGTGACTCTTAAGGTGTAGGTTGTGTTGATGAAGTGGTGTTGAATATCAAGTATAGTAAACAGTGACGCCATTACTTAGAATTATATCCCAAATTATTAAATATGTCCGATTCGAGTTGATCCCAACGTTTACGGTGAGTGCGACTTTATTATATCGTTATTCTTATGGCCGCGGTGGCATGTCGTACTCTCAGGTATAGGCTGCGTTGAAATGTCGTAATTTCAGTAAAAAGGTGTGAAATAGTTGGTTAAATCTAGGAATCAACCGCATGATAATGTTTTGGTAATTAGTTTGCCACAGAGCCGGCGTAGACGGCGCTTCGAATACCAACAATATCCGCGTTCACATAGTAACACTTCAAAAAGGTGTGAAATATTTGTAAAATCCTACGAGCGCTCACAAGATAACACGTCAGACATAGCCATCTCTCGCGGTTTGATGTTACAGAGGTAGGAATCACGCACAAGTAATATTTTCTCACAGAACCGGCGTAGACGGTGATTCCAATACCAGCAATAGCCGCGTTCACAAACTAACACTTCAAAAAGGTGTGAAATAGGTTGCAAATCCCGCGATCGCTGACAAGATAACACCTCAGACATAGCGATCACTTGTGACTTGCTGTTACATACATTCCAATCGCCACAATGTAATATTTAGATAATCAGTATGTCACAGAACTGGATTTCACTGGTAAAATTTAATAACTAACGAATAACCGAACCATCGCAGACGGTGATTCGAATACCGACAAATTTTTACTTATTTCTGACCCAACCCTAATCCTCTGTGAAGTTGACGCTTATTCAAAAAAGGTGTGAAATAATTGTAGAATCCTACGTCGGTGACGCGATAATGCATCAGACATAGCGATCTAGGTATAGTACGGAGTCGGAATCCATTCGCGAGATGTTCTATAGGTATATTGAGGTAATCCGAAACGAAATATTTTGACTTGGCGTAGTGTGAGTTGAAATAGGATTGACAAACATGACTACCATCTTTCCAAGTGCCATTTCGAAACTATACGCACATTGATTTGAAACAAATAATGAAACATTACAACTCTATTCACGATCCGGCTTTCCGTTTGTCAAAGAGACATTTTAACACCTTACCATACTCAAAAGAATTATTCACAACATTAACCGATGTTAAAAATATAGTTTTAACTTCCTTGATTATATCACTACAACTCGCAAACTTGAATTAATTCATCCTGGTTGTATTCATATGACCGATAATTTTTATTCAACTGTAAAGGTCGATACTATTCTGTATAACAAAGTATTTACTAATCGGTGCATATACGACTTGACATAAACCTATTTCATTTTGAGTATACGAGATTTGAATGTGTGAACAATAACTGAGAATTAAATTATCACAAGTGAATCCGTATATTACAGCGTCAAAGATATTGGAATATCAGCAACTCTGCACGGTCATAGTTACTACCACATTACCTAATTTACCCGGCCAACTCGTCATGATCATCCCTGAAATCAACACAACATGACCACTGACTTGAGTTAACCCAAAACATCATAAAGTTTTATTGCAATCGAGTTAACGGAAATAGTATTAAGGCTCGACATTTTAACATTTTACCATACTCAGTCAATCAGGAAAACCTTATCAAGTAAATCCGTTTGTAACTTACCCGACCAACTCGAACAGTATCAGTATGAAAAACAGCCAAGCATACACGAGTCCATACAATCACTAAATCCTAAAATCCATAACAAGTTCGGTTTTACTAATATCCCTACGACGCATCTTTTTTATTCAACTTTACAAGTCGTTACTATTCTGTAAGATAGAGGAATTACTACGCGGTATATTCTACAAGACAAAGTAATTATTACTCGATATATTTTGTTAGACAAAAGTAATTACCACTCGGTGCAGGTGACTTGAGATTAACATAATATGTTTGAGTATACGAGATTTGAAAGTCTGATCAACGTATAGTTGTGACTTCATTTCTTACAATCGAACGCTGGTGTTATATCGAAAGTTACCATTCTGTAAACATAAGGATTGATACATTGATGTGCCATATGTAATAGTTGATCATGACTTGATTATTAAATTATTCGTGTTAATTAGACCCGGCTTTGTGGTAAAGGTTAATATGACAACAACAATCTTTTCAGTACCGTTGTTATTAACATATCGAGTTGTAAAACTATGCGTGTCTGAAATGTTCATGATTGAAAAATTATTCCACCTTGGTACATGTCACTCTGCGTATCGCGGATATCAGAAAATATTTACAAATGTAATTGTTTCCAGTAACCAAGACTAAAGATGAAACAACAATTTCGTTTGCTGATTAACAACCGGTGCAATACTTTATTGTGGGAATCTGCGACATCGAATTGAAACATACGCACATTACGCAGTACGAAAATATCACTTTGGGCTCCGGGGCGGTGTCATTTAATCTGTGTTAAACTCTGTTCACACTCTCTGTCGAAAATGTGTGAAATGTAAAAACATTACGAGGTCACACTCTACGACTTTGATCATCAAAAAAGTAAATAGAGGTATCTTTATACTGGATGGATTCTATTCAACTGGTCTTGATTAATACAAAAACCATAACAATAATATTGAAGTATGTGCTACAGTGAAATCTACAAAAATGTGTTTGTATTGCTGTTCGTAGTAGCGATATCGATTTGAACCTCCAGAATAATTGTCATCATCTAACCAAACTACTGAAAGTCGTTGTCAATCTGCATGATGTTCACTGATTCCATACTAGAACTATTTGTGCAACACACACGACCAGAGAAATTGGAAATTTTCCCATTGTCATTCGTCAAAGTAAATGTCGTCACAATACTCAGTCACTAAAAAACCATATACTGTACTTGTATGTGATTGAATCATCGGTGATTAACTAGCTAAATCAAACCCCTAAGAAATTTCACTCACTCATTGGGTATTAAACAGCGTCGCTTAATCGGTGTGGGTCGTTTTTTCTAAATACAAATCATATCTGTCCAGCAGAAAATAATTTTCACTCACTTGGGTAATGAATCCAGTGTCCAATATCAATACAAGATATTTTCGTCACACAAAAAAATAATCAACTTCACTCGATATTCCCGTTCTACGAAACTGTACAAAGGTTTCCTGTTTTTTGTATGACATGGAATTATTACCGATCGAAGTAACCGCGGTGGAAATGACTTTCATACAAAGACACTCTATGTGGTTAACATTCTCATCGATTCTATTGTGATCAATGTATACTTTATGTGTTCTGGATTCATTTCGATATGGTTAAACATTCAACCTCGACGGATACGAATTGTCACTCACTCAACTAATATTATACCAAATAGTTATTTACAACAACCAAGACACAGAAAATTTGTTTTTGACGTATCGATTTTATTACTGGAGGTACTCAGCACTTCGCTTAATACAATCTAGATTTAAACTCCATCGAACATTTGGTGTCTATCGTTTTTGCTGGATACGAAGTATGTTAGTCTAACAGTAAACAATTTTCACTATCTCAGGTTATGAACTCAGTGTGTTAGCGGTCATTCAATATTTTGTAGTATCAACTAGTTACTTTGTAGGATACCAACTCTTACAAAAGTACGAAGGATATTTACATCACACAAAGTCATCGACTTTACTCGATATCCTCACACTACGAAACTAAATGGTTGGTTAGACTCTACAAACTGTTTTGACGTCGCAAGTGTTTTTACATGAATGGTCACGCATCTAAATATTCAAATAATCCAACACACAACTATAGTACTTACAGAAATATCATAGTTTGTAACAAAGTTGTATAAGTATAATGTTTATCGTAAGTCCTACACAGTCATATCCATCCGAGTTCGACTTTTAGAAAATATTATACCGACACCACAAATCCAACTCGCAAAACAATTTACTTTGCTAACGAAAAGTCCTGAGTCATCTTTTGATTGTCCTCACAACAATACAACTAAATCATACTATCATATAAAATGCTCGTTATAGTTTGCAGACCAACGGTACATCGTACAAGTAACAAGTCTTGAAGACCGAGTCATTGAAAAAAACTTTAAAGTGTTTCTCCTGCACCAAGTCGTTATGTTTTCGAAAGTACCATGATCGATTTGCATGCGTTGGTCACAAACTGTCACTACTCTACATAATTATTTTTCACTCAAACACAAAAGCATACTTGTCCCCATTGGTTTTCATCAAGCACGAGTTCAATAAACTTACTTACTACGACATGAATAGTTATTTTTATGTTGTGGAAATAGGTAATAATAAATTTTAGTAACACTATATCAACATCATCGAGTTGTGCGAATATATTTACATGTAGTCTTGTGGTTTTAATCGAAGCACACAGCGTGTTCTAATGTAGAGTCATCTCTATTGTACAACAACTCGGTAATCGAAATGCATTAACATTGAAACAGTGATCTTGTTTCGTCACGGGAAAAATATGTTCACTATCGCGATACTCTGCACGGGGAGTGCAAATCCTTTTCACACTCGTAATAGTATACCAACGGCTACTGGCGACAACGTTTAACAATACCAACGACACTAAACATACGATACCTACCCAAGTAAAATTACCATTTTCACCTGGAGGTCAGGCGTTACCAGAGTAAAAAATACCATTGTCCTTTGGAGATTTATCGTTTACGCAGAGTAGCAATACATTTTCACTTGAGGGTCTATCGTTTCCTAGAGTAACGAACCCCTTTTCCTTTCGAAATCTATTTTTTCCCTGGGTTACAAATCTTTTTCACTTGGAAATATATTTTTTCCCTTAACAACAAACCTTTTTCACTTGGAAATATATTTTTTCTCTGGGTAACAAACCTTTTTCACTTGGAAATATATTTTTCCCTGAGCAACAAACCATTTTCACTTGGTGGGTCGTCGTTTACCTGAGTAAAAATATATTTTTCCTTTGGAGATCCGGCGTTTACCCAGTGTAACAAACCATTTTCACTTGGAAAAATACTTTTACCTAGAGTAACTAATCATTTTATTTTAGAAATATATTTTCTCCCTGGGTAACAAACCCTTTTCGTTTGGAAAACTATCATTTAATCGAGTACCAATACCGTTTTCACTTTGAAATCTATCTTTTCCCTGGGTAACAATACCATTGTCGTTTAGAAAACTGACAACCACACCGAGCAATTTTATATTTTTATATATTGTTACAACGGGTAGTGACAAAATATACACCAACAACAACTCCAATACATTTGTGTAATTGCATATTCACTTGGTCTGGTGCATCCCATCAAAATCTTCAGTTACCCACATGCAATGTGCTGTTGTACATCGATGTGTATGTTTTGGAAATTGGACAATAGATTTCGACATGTCTGTGATGTCCGGGTTCGTGCTTTGGATTTTCCAGAGTCAAAATGTCTGAATAAAACACCTCCTCGACGACGGTTGGTACGTGGATAACGGTGTTCGGAAAACGGTTGGATTTATGTCACCCATCGCGATAACAATTCCGGGTCGAGTTTTCTCCCACATGTTTACTATATTGTGTCTTTATTGGTCAATGTATGTCTCTATATTCAGTTTGAAATCAGAAACCCTGATAAAGTATGTAACCGGATCCGGATATCAACTCTGAATCGATAAACCGATGAACAATATTCAAAGTAAACATGTTACACCCTGTGTTTCCACGAAAAAATACCATCCAGACATACGTCGCGCTTGTTTGCCCACACAAGTATACGCGTAAATGGAGGTGTGTGACATTGCATGCAATGTGTTGGTATACAAACATCGGAGAGTAAGCCTCACACGGTGCCTCGAAACTCGTGTTGGCACGGTGACCCTTTTGACCCCCCCTATCTCTCGCACGGTGCCATTGTGTCTTATGGAGCCTCTCACACGGTAACCCTTTTCGGTGTAGGGATCGCTCACACGGTGCCGTGAAAACTGGTGGTGACATGGTTACCTTTTCAGGTATAGGCATCTCTCACACGGTGACTCTTTTAGGCATAGCCATCTCTCTCACGGTGCCTCGAAAACTCGTGTTGGCGGGTCGTACTTGTGCGTATGGGCATCTCTCACATGGTGACTCTTAAGGTGTAGGTTGTGTTGATGAAGTGGTGTTGAATATCAAGTATAGTAAACAGTGACGCCATTACTTAGTATTATATCCCAAATTATTAAATATGTCCGATTCGAGTTGATCCCAACGTTTACGGTGAGTGCGACTTTATTATATCGTTATTCTTATGGCCGCGGTGGCATGTCGTACTCTCAGGTATAGGCTGCGTTGAAATGTCGTAATTTCAGTAAAAAGGTGTGAAATAGTTGGTTAAATCTAGGAATCAACCGCATGATAATGTTTTGGTAATTAGTTTGCCACAGAGCCGGCGTAGACGGCGCTTCGAATACCAACAATATCCGCGTTCACATAGTAACACTTCAAAAAGGTGTGAAATATTTGTAAAATCCTACGAGCGCTCACAAGATAACACGTCAGACATAGCCATCTCTCGCGGTTTGATGTTACAGAGGTAGGAATCACACACAAGTAATATTTTCTCACAGAACCGGCGTAGACGGTGATTCCAATACCAGCAATAGCCGCGTTCACAAACTAACACTTCAAAAAGGTGTGAAATAGGTTGCAAATCCCGCGATCGCTGATAAGATAACACCTCAGACATAGCGATTACTTGTGACTTGCTGTTACATACATTCCAATCGCCACAATGTAATATTTAGATAATCAGTATGTCACAGAACTGGATTTCACTGGTAAAATTTAATAACTAACGAATAACCGAACCATCGCAGACGGTGATTCGAATACCGACAAATTTTTACTTATTTCTGACCCAACCCTAATCCTCTGTGAAGTTGACGCTTATTCAAAAAAGGTGTGAAATAATTGTAGAATCCTACGTCGGTGACGCGATAATGCATCAGACATAGCGATCTAGGTATAGTACGGAGTCGGAATCCATTCGCGAGATGTTCTATAGGTATATTGAGGTAATCCGAAACGAAATATTTTGACTTGGCGTAGTGTGAGTTGAAATAGGATTGACAAACATGACTACCATCTTTCCAAGTGCCATTTCGAAACTATACGCACATTGATTTGAAACAAATAATGAAACATTACAACTCTATTCACGATCCGGCTTTCCGTTTGTCAAAGAGACATTTTAACACCTTACCATACTCAAAAGAATTATTCACAACATTAACCGATGTTAAAAATATAGTTTTAACTTCCTTGATTATATCACTACAACTCGCAAACTTGAATTAATTCATCCTGGTTGTATTCATATGACCGATAATTTTTATTCAACTGTAAAGGTCGATACTATTCTGTATAACAAAGTATTTACTAATCGGTGCATATACGACTTGACATAAACCTATTTCATTTTGAGTATACGAGATTTGAATGTGTGAACAATAACTGAGAATTAAATTATCACAAGTGAATCCGTATATTACAGCGTCAAAGATATTGGAATATCAGCAACTCTGCACGGTCATAGTTACTACCACATTACCTAATTTACCCGGCCAACTCGTCATGATCATCCCTGAAATCAACACAACATGACCCCTGACTTGAGTTAACCCAAAACATCATAAAGTTTTAAATCCACTTGTAGCTTACGTATTATTTGAATGCGGGTTATGTTTTATTGCAATCGAGTTAACGGAAATAGTATTAAGGCTCGACATTTTAACATTTTACCATACTCAGTCAATCAGGAAAACCTTATCAAGTAAATCCGTTTGTAACTTACCCGACCAACTCGAACAGTATCAGTATGAAAAACAGCCAAGCATACACGAGTCCATACAATCACTAAATCCTAAAATCCATAACAAGTTCGGTTTTACTAATATCCCTACGACGCATCTTTTTTATTCAACTTTACAAGTCGTTACTATTCTGTAAGATAGAGGAATTACTACGCGGTATATTCTACAAGACAAAGTAATTATTACTCGATATATTTTGTTAGACAAAAGTAATTACCACTCGGTGCAGGTGACTTGAGATTAACATAATATGTTTGAGTATACGAGATTTGAAAGTCTGATCAACGTATAGTTGTGACTTCATTTCTTACAATCGAACGCTGGTGTTATATCGAAAGTTACCATTCTGTAAACATAAGGATTGATACATTGATGTGCCATATGTAATAGTTGATCATGACTTGATTATTAAATTATTCGTGTTAATTAGACCCGGCTTTGTGGTAAAGGTTAATATGACAACAACAATCTTTTCAGTACCGTTGTTATTAACATATCGAGTTGTAAAACTATGCGTGTCTGAAATGTTCATGATTGAAAAATTATTCCACCTTGGTACATGTCACTCTGCGTATCNCGGATATCAGAAAATATTTTACAAATGTAATTGTTTCCAGTAACCAAGACTAAAGATGAAACAACAATTTCGTTTGCTGATTAACAACCGGTGCAATACTTTATTGTNGGAATCTGCGACATCGAATTGAAACATACGCACATNACNCAGTACGAAAATATCACTTTGGGCTCCGGGGCGGTGTCATTTAATCTGTGTTAAACTCTGTTCACACTCTCTGTCGAAAATGNGTGAAATGTAAAAACATTACGAGGTCACACTCTACGACTTTGATCATCAAAAAAGTAAATAGAGGTATCTTTATACTGGATGGATTCTATTCAACTGGTCTTGATTAATACAAAANCCATAACAATAATATTGAAGTATGTGCTACAGTGAAATCTACAAAAATGTGTTTGTATTGCTGTTCGTAGTAGCGATATCGATTTGAACCTCCAGAATAATTGTCATCATCTAACCAAACTACTGANAGTCGTTGTCAATNTNNATGANGTTCACTGATTNCATANTAGAACTATTTGTGCANCNCACACGANCAGAGAAATTGGANATTTTNCCATTGNCATTCGTCAAAGTAAATGTCGTCACAATANTCAGTCACTAAAAAACCATATACTGTACTTGTATGTGATTGAATCATCGGTGATTAACTAGCTAAATTAAACCCCTAAGAAATTTCACTCACTCATTGGGTATTAAACAGCGTCGCTTAATCGGTGTGGGTCGTTTTTTCTAAATACAAATCATATCTGTCCAGCAGAAAATAATTTTCACTCACTTGGGTAATGAATCCAGTGTCCAATATCAATACAAGATATTTTCGTCGCACAAAAAAATAATCAACTTCACTCGATATTCCCGTACTACGAAACTGTACAAAGGTNTCNTGTTNNTTGTATGNCATGGAATTAATACCGATCGAAGTAACCGCGNTGGAAATGACTTTCATACAAAGACACTCTATGNGGTTAACATTCTCATCGATTCTATTGTGATCAATGTATACTTTATCTGTTCTGGATTCATTTCGACATGTTAAACATTCAACCTCGACAGATACGAATTGTCACACACTTAACTAATATCATACCAAATAGTTATTTACAACAACCAAGACACAGAAAATTTGTTTTGGTCGTTTCGATTTTATTACTGGAGGTACTCATCACTTCGCTTAATACAATCTAGATTTAAACTCCATCGAACCTTTGGTGTCTATCGTTTTTTGCTGGATACGAATTATTTTAGTCTAACAGTAAACAATTTTCACTATCTTGGGTTATGAACTCAGTGTGTTAGCGGTCATTCAATATTTTTGTAGTATCCACTAGTTACTTTGTAGGATACGAATGATCATCCTCACTACTCTTACAAAAGTACGAAGTATATTTACATCGCGCAAAGTAATCGACTTTACTCGATATCGTCACACTACGAAACTAAATGTTTGGTTAGACTCTACAAACTGAGGGCGCCATCTTACACACAGAACAATCTACTTTGCCGACGAAAAGTGCTGAGTCATCACATGATTGTTCCTCACAACAAAACAATCAGTATATGAAACTGTATTAAAAATGTTCCTAACCCTTTACACACCAGTGACAAATTTTGCAATGGATTTGTTTTGTGAATCGAATTGCTGTTCAGCGTCAAGTCTCCATGTTGGAGCGTACATTAAAACAGCACAGTCACAATCCAATTAAAACCACGAATC
>ATSW01103983.1:0-14357 GCA_000444245.1 Botryllus schlosseri | reverse complement strand
TGTAATCATGGAATTATCATGGAGAATTTTTCAAGTATTTTCGGTCCCAGTGATCCAACGGTACCACATCTCCCCTAATGAATAAAAAACAGCAATAAAAAACATGTTTTAAACAAGGGACATGTTAAATTGGGTTTTATTTTAAATGCAACCCTAGTTATACTATGCCCGATCTTTTTTGAAGATTGAAAGCGTTCATAAACTATTACTCTGATCTTTTGTTTTGTTCTTTAGGAAGACTAATTCCGGACTGCTTAACATCATACTATAGACTGGCATATATGCACTTAATTGCGTTAGCTGGTAGGAAAAAGTAATGTTTAATTGTTCATATAGAAGTGATTTCACCAATTTTACGCTTGTTGGTGAAAGGTTGCTCCATATCATTTGTGGTGTTGTAATACCCTGTTTTTAATTAGGTACGAACATCGGGTATGGCTTAGAGCGCATTTACCTGTGCAGTTGATGCCGTCTCCAGTATAACCGGGATCACAACGACAAGTATAATCTCCATGGTTATTGAAACATTCCGCCATATTGTGACACGTATGAAAGGAATGACGGCACTCATCCACATCTGAAGAACGAAAATAGTGACTGTATCTCTGAAAAATGTTCTGAAAATCTAAATGGTAAACGTAATACTGCAGTGTATATTTAACAGATTATAATTCGAACGGGGCAGTAAGTATCCATATATTGGACCTATGTTTGATTGCAGAGTCACAATTTGCAATTTGTTGTTGTTTGTAGACTACTATGGTCATTGGTCATTTACACCCGGCCAAATTTCTTCATTTTTATTCCGTTAATGCCGACTTGTAGCACGGCCCACTTCTAAGCTTTTATAAGAAACCGCTTTACACGGATTAGCTGGCGAAAAGGAGCCTAGATAAACCTCCAACACTTAGGTAGGAATTCTGTAGTCGAGCTCGGTCGGACTTAAACCCGCAATCCGTTGCTACGTCTGATCTGTGGAAAATATAGTAGTTTTTGTGCTGTAGCAGAAGATAAGTTCGTCGTTAATCGTTACGGCCTAGACCAGTGGTTCCCAACCGGTGCGGAATTCGGTGGTTTCTGGTGGGGAACAGAGGAAGTTGTAAGAGTAAATTACACGCAGTAGCCGAGACCTATACAATATACATATTTTCGAACGCGCAGCACCGCGATTATTAGGCCTACTATTACCATGGATTCCATTGCTCTGGAGCAGAGGTCTCAAACACGCGACCCGCGAGAACATTTTGTGCGGCCCGCGGCGGCATTTTGGATTTTTAAGTATTCGATAATTTATTCAACAACCACACATCTTTGGTCGATTTGAGAACTTAGAGTTCACTCTAGAACTATTCCAAAAACCGGAAATATCATCAGACTTTACTGTCACGTCACTTTCAAAAGCTGATATGCGGTGGAAGATCAGCTATTAGGTCACATTTCTAGTCCATGATTTTAGAATACGACCTGTTGATGATTCGTGACTGAAAATTGAGATTTGGACTTGGACCCAACATATCGTAAAATTACTCGAATCCGGACTGTCTGGATTATAAAATATAAATGACTCGAGTTTAGTTAAACGTTAAAATCAGAAAAGGACTTGTTGTGACTCGGAACGCCGTGACTAATTGGTACGACCACTTATGCAACAAACTATTAAACTGTCATGGGAAATAGTGGCCTAATATATCAAAATGTCGTTACTTGCGTTACGTAGAGTATATAGCTATCTAATCAAGTTAACAGGAAATCCATTGGCAGTCAATTTCCCCCGTTATGTATAGTTAGTTATACATCCTGGGTGATCTTTGGTCTCTTCGGCCATATTATCATCGCCGGTGGCTAGTAAGGTAGTGGTACGCTCCACAGCTGTAACGCCAATGAATTATTCGGTGATTGGATATTTTTATTCTAGGGGTTCTTAACCAGGGGTGTGGGGACCCCTTCGGGGTACGAAGCACCTCATCAGGTGGGGCGAGATGCATTGTGGAATTATAGGCCTATATGCTATCTAGAACTTGAAATAATGTTGCAAACTAACCAAAAGTGGAATCTTTTCTGGGCTAATTTATTCAACTGATAAAGATTCTTCGCGGTATGCACGATTTTACGAAAATAGGCTTTTTGATCCCGTCCCGTCAAATAAAGCCTACTTGGTAATTATACATTGAATACCCCAATTATTGATGGTGCGGCCGGCGGCGTCATCAAAACTAGGAAATTGGCCCGCGAGCACATTTGAGTTTGAGACCTCTGCTCTGAAGGCTATGCGTGGATTGGATAATGTTATCGCGTGTTGTTCACAAAACTTCATTTCGAACTCATTATATTATAACCAATGATGGTGTTACAAACGCGTCTAGCACGATGAGTTTGCAAGGACACGGCTATTCGGCGTCTGGCCACATCGATATCGAGGGTCTCTGATAATATGCGACAATCATTTTGTGCCTACATTTCACCATCGACGATCTTTATGCGAGCGCAAACGCGAAGACATTCTCCCGTAATTTCGAATACAGTTAGACTCAATCGGGTAAATTAGGCGTTTTTTTCATTTTCAGTAGGGGGTAGGCTACCAAGCAAAAAATCGTGTGACAACTAAACACACGAAGCGTGAAGAAAAATTTCACTACTATTTTAGTTTATTGTAATGAACGACGATTTACTGGATATGTGACTGGAACCTGGATCTGCCAATGCGTCGGAATTGATATTTTAGTCATCAACATCCCAAATGTCGCAGCCAGACTTGTAATTTTTGGTTGGCATTGCAAGTTCACAATCTGAGCAATTCATTTTCGATATTATAATGGGAAATTACCTCGCGGGCCACGCAAAACCCTCTCGCGTGCCACATTTGCCCGCGGGTTGGCCACTCCTGATATAGACAGGCCCATTCGATAATTTCATAGCAGGAGCTGGAGCCGGAGCAGTGGTAATAATGCGGCCCGGAGCTGGAGCTAATGTATGATAGAAGAAAGCTCCGGAGCCGGAGCTGGAGCAGTTTAAAGTTACGGCTGCTCCAAAGCCCTGTGCACTGGGCAGCCATTGCCAGCCCAGAGCCATCAATACTAACAGTGGCGTAGCCAGCGGGTAGGTTTTTGGGGTTTAAATTTCTCTCATTTCAATTTTGAAAGCCCGTCTTTTTGAAATGCCGATTTCATGTCTAATATTTCCGATAAAATTGAAATTAAAGTGTTACCTAGGAGAATGACATTCAGCTCAGTCCAATTCTCAACATTTAATGATCCGTACTCCAGAAGTGGGCGATTATTTTTCTGAGAATGAGAAGCAGGAAATAAATTTGCGGGTCAAGTCAAACGTTTCTACTATATTGTGGGGCGCATTAATTTCTAATCATTTCTTAGTTGAAAGCACTGAATTACGTTGTTAACACAAGCTTCTGACTGGATGGGTTACCATTAGGAGATTGGGCAATCAGAGTTAATGTACAAAACTAATATTTATCCCACGAATTATTCATAACAATGGCAAACGAAAAAATTGGTAACTCTTTTTTATCACACCAACCCCCAGACACGTCCTTCTATTAAGACAAATGTATGGGATATTTCTGCTTGGTCACTGCACAGAGTAGTAATGACTCGAGTCATGACTCGACTCGAGTCACGAATTTCTGATGACTCGACTTGACTCGTGTCATTTTCTCAAAATAAGTAAATCACTCGACTCGACTCGAGTCGTTATGTGTATTGACTCGACTTGGACTCGAGTCATCGCGCATGACTCGAACCCATGCAGTCATATGACTCGAGACTCAGACGACGAAGACCGACATTTCGTTGTAATTTCGAAGAAGAGTAAAGTAACCACACTATTGGGATTTCGTCTAATGGTACTGGTACTTGAAAATGGGACCAGAAACTGTTAAAAGCGAAGAAAAGTAGTATATTATAAATGCGTGCCATTCGATATCACCAAACAGAGTTATAAAAAGTGGGTTTAACAAGACTTTAACTGGAAACTGAGCAGTCAACACGATGACTTGGACTCTGACTCGAGTCATAATACCATGAATCGGACTTGATCCTCTGATCGTTGACTTGGACTTGGACTTGACCCGGTGCTGAATTGAAAATGACTCGACTTGACTCGAGTCGAAACTATAAAAATGACTTGTGACTCAGAGAGTTGTAACTTGGTTACAACCCTGCATCCCGAGAGGTGTGGCTTGGTGAAATAGCCTTGTTGTGTTGGTAGTTTCGCTAAACACTAAACAGCCTTCAAAATAAACACAATTTCAGTTCAATTTATACAGCCCATGGTTTTAATTAGTACACTTACACAGTCAAATGTGTAGTTCAAAATTTCAAGTTCTAGTTACGAGTTTTTAATATTATTATTTATTAATAAAAGCATGTTATGGTGCTTATAACAGCATGGTCTTTTGCACCACGTGACAACAAATTCCATCACTAGCACAAGCTAACTTGCAAATACAGTACACGAAACTGTCAGTCAGAAGTCAAATGTAAATAATTATATACGGCGTCCCGATGATGTTACAAAATCGATTACGTGTTGTAATATATTGGTGTCTGTCAATAAGTTTTCCAAGTCGAATGGTATTCTCTTTCGATGCGCACGGTTTCTTAGTATTTGTCTGCGTTGTTCTAGTGTCGGACAATCCATCAAAAAATGGCGCACGTCTTCGATGACTCTACAATGGGCACACAAAGGTGTCGCAGAGTTGCGAGTTTTAAAAATTAAGTAGTTTTAGTTCTAGTTCTTGATGCGCTTTTTGAAAATATAGTAGTTTGTAAAAGTCTGAGGACGTGTAAAATAGCTTCTGCAGAATATTGCTTTGCCTGTCTCTTACCAGAAGGCTTCACATCATATGGTACAAATCTTACATTCTTATCAAAAAGCATTATCTATTAATTTGTCAAGGATATAGGGTTGAGTTAATATAGTGAATCTCGTTTCATGTTTACGATAGACGGTATCGAGATTTGATGATTTATTACAACCACCATATATTCGACATTTTAGTGCCTTGCTTAGAGCTAGTGATTGGTAATAACTAATATGTATGCTTGCATATTTCGCTTCATTCTGTTAGGTACGGTACCATATTTTTTAAATTCCGAAAAAAGGAAGACTTTTCAAGTTACAATGAGAGAAATAAATGTGGGAAAGTTAATGCTGATGACCCGGTAGGCTGACTAAAATTAAAAAAAAGGTCAACTTTCCGCATCGGCACCTTAAATTGGGTTTCCTAGAACAGTTATCGTTCGGTCAACCATTTTTTCATTAGGTAACCTCTGCGGCAATTGACGTGGGCTTTGTGGCGAAGTGACTTGTTTTAATCGTCTCTGTATAGTCGCCTAACCCTCAAAACAAAAAGAGAGGACGGATTTGGGCGTCCTCGGACTTCGGAGGACATTTTAGTTTTACTGAAAAAATAGGTCAAATCCTCTAGAAGAGTACATATAGTATCACTACCGTTACGTCGTTCTCTCAGGAAACAAGGCATCTAGCCATGTTCTTATTATTATTGTTGTTGCTGTTATTTATTGCACACACACTACCTTAGCGCTTATCGCCTGTTCACGTCATTTGCGCCACGACAATGAACATTGTAAATTTCATAGATATTTGCTTTGGTACGCTTTTCGGACGACTTTCATTTGCGCACTCTATCCTCATTGTTTACTTTCGCTTCCATGTGCCTTTGTCTCTGTGTTGTTGGCTACAAGTTTCACGTACGCACCGTTCCTCATCCATGGTTGGATACTGAGTAGCGAGTACTGACTCTCGACTTACTTTTAAAAGAACTGCGCCGATAGCCAAGGTGAAAACCACGATACCAGATATCAATGCAATGGTGACAACGTTAACGGCTGGTGATTTCAATTTGCTAGGCGATCCTGATGGCGTTCGTTCTGAAATAAAGTGAAATTCATAGTCATTGTCTCATCACAATAGGCCAGATTAGTATGCCATTGGCGTAGACGGGATATTCATTTACAAATTTTGCTCGTGTTTTGAGGATTCAAAAACTAACGATAAGGATCGAATACAGATAGCTTAGCTGCAATATGTGATCCTCATAACTAAGGTAACATGCTGACCTATATATCGTGTTAAATAATAAACGGTCGGAAAATAATCACTGGAGACTGGAGTCTACCTGCAGCCAAACTCTTCATTTCCCATTTCAAGGCCATAATAACCAGGACTATATCCGACTCCCGTTTCATTGACATTATGCAGTTACTATAAAATCCGGATCCAGCGAAGTCGACAGGGTATGGAATGCACGGATTGTTTACATTTAATAAACGAAATGGGAATTGGGGGGAAATGTTGACATCTATTCATCATTATTAGTAGCCTATATGTTATATTTCTTGATGTCAAGTTACAAGCAGCATATTTTAAGTGTAGGCTACTTGAAAGGGGTATCTGAATAGTGAGTAGGCAATATTGAGAAATCAAACGAACACGCTATTGATGGGATATAGAGTTGGTGGATGCTAAATGGATATGCCTTGCGATTTCGTTGTATGATACAGTGTCATGTGATAACGCAGTGTCGCAAAGGCGTGCTATCTGCCATGCGGAAATGCGGGGACCTGGGAGGACTGTAGCGAATCGAAAGATAGGGAGAGCTGTTGCCCCGATGTCCGGGTCCTCCTTACTCTCACTCAATGCCCGCTCTCCACATGAGTGGCGATCTGCAGGATCGCCTCTATGGAACGAGAGTTCATACTCTCAAAAATCGCGACTAGTTCCCCGCGATGGCGGGGAATCATACTTTTGTCTCATATCAAGTTAAATGCGTACCTTTGCAAAGAAACCCGTCGCCTAAATGTCCGTTCATGCATTCGCAGATATAGCTGCCTGGAATGTTTGAACAGTTGGCTTTTTCGTGACATTGTCGCACCCTGTACACGTCGTAGTCATCACCGCGGACTTCTCCATGTAAGGGGATGTCTGTTTTTTTAGAGAGAAACGAACATGATACTTTTGGCGCGAGTAACATGATGCATTTTGTATTACTTAATACGAAAATCAGTAAGTTTTACAAACAAAAATATATAATTTGTATGGGCCAGTGGTTCTCAAACTAGGGGGCACGCGTCCCTCGGGCGCATGAAAGCATCCAAAAGGGGCGCAACTTGGAATGAGTATAATTTGTGCCGAAACGTGCAAGTTTCAGCAGCGGAAATAATCCTAATTATATTACGGTTTTAAATGTGATAGTAACGTCGTACTAGCCATTGGCCGATGCTACATTGTGACTGATACCGATTAGAAGATATATCTGAATGAGGATTAGCTGATGGATGCGTGTAGGTAGGTATTAGCTGGTGCTTTTTATTGTCTGATTTTAAGCATCTGTACAGAGTGCGTAGAAAGTAGGGCTGCGGAGTCGGTAAATTTTACCACCGACTCCAACTACTTTAAACGTAATGACCGCGACTCTAAACCAGGGACGGGCAACATACGGGCCGTTGGCTGCGATGAGATTTTGAGCGGCCCGCAAAGAGTTTCTATACCCTGAAATTGAAATTCTATTTCTAATCCGAAAGTATTGACAAATTTTATGCGTCACACCATGAATCCAAGTTTTCCAACCTAGAAAGATGGTCATAGAAGTAGCCTACTTGTTCTGTTCGGGTCAACATAGCAAAATTTTTAGACCATGGACATTAACAAAACAAGGCTGCGTTCAAATATAACTCATGTTCACGTGCGGTCTTTACGATATGGGCTTCGACGTCCGACATGCAGTCGGAGTTCAAAGAAATTGTTGGTTATCAACCACAGATGTCTGACTGACTTCAACAGCTATTGAGGTACATTAGGTTGATATATTCATTATATACTGCCTTTGGTCTCTATGCTGTAATCTTAAAGTTTACATTAAATACGATTTATTCCCTTGTAAAGGTGGATAAATACGCGATCAGTGTATCGATTCTGTGATCCGGCCCGTCAAGTAGGCCTATTTCATTTTCCCATATCAGGCCCGCCGATCGGAGAAGTTGCCCGCCCCTGGGATAAAGGAAAAGCATCGTCATTTTCATATACATTTTTATTCTTAGCCAGTCCCTGATTTCGTGACTGGTCAACAGTTGGCACAAGGTTGAGGTAATTACAAAGAGACTCTGAATCGTCATTAAGGCGAAAAAAAATTCAATTTACATTTCACATGCAATAAGATTCTACCCTGCATTATCTGCAGTTGTGCGTTAAGCATATCTTCCTATATTAGCAGGGCTGCAGCCTTCTTACCGACGAAAGGACGAGAGTAGTTGAACTTGAGATTGTGGCTTGCAATGAATTCGCATTCGTCAATATCTGCAATAGAAAATAGATACAAATAGGCTATCCAAGGCATCTAAAACTGGGAATCGCGGTATGAATTAGGGGTCTCGAAGAGCTGTCGATACTTTGGCGTCTGTGACGATCCAACTCGGACTCCAGCTTGAAAGCATACAATGCCGTGCGGCGTGTACTCTAGTGAACCAAATTATTGCAATTTCAGATGATAATTTGAAATGTAAGCGATTATATAACTAATAAAACATATAAAAACAAGACGTCTGATTTAAACATCTGTGTTTTAAATTCTCGTTCAAACATCGCTAAGAGAGAGAGAGAGAGAGTCTTTATTTTCATCGAACCAAAATACATAACAAACGGCAGTGATGGTGGTACAGAAAATATGCGTGCACAGTATTCGGTATTAGATAGGAATGATCGATAAGACCGTGAAGGTCATCTAGTCTGATCACACCAGCATCAAACAGGTACACTTGACTCAGAACAGTCTGGCTGTAAAAAATTGTTTAGTTAGGAAAGGAAAATAGAAAAAAATTAAACAATGGTAGCAAATGATCAATGAAGCAATGTCTGGGCGAGGTAGGGCAACAGTTAGTGTAACGACAAGAGGTGATCAAGTAGGGCTTTTTTGAATCTATTATAAGGCAATTCACGGATATGTGATGGTAATGCATTCCAGATGATAGGTCCCGAGTAGTCGATAGATCTCTTAGTTAGGTTGCTATTGGGTTGGGGTAAGTAGACGTTTCCTTTAGACGAAGATCTCGTGTAATGGGAATGGACATATTTAGCAGGTATGAAAAAGTCATCAAACACAGGAGGGAGACTATTGGAAAAATATTTGTGAACAACTTTTGATACTTCGAAGCGATACAGTTCATCAACTCGCAAAATTCGATGCTTACGGTAGTAAGGCGATAAATTGGTACGTAAAGGTACAGATGAGATCAGCCGTATCGCACGGTTTTGCAGGGTTCGAATTCTGCACAAAAATGTTGTACATGCATTTCCCCATACTACGATTCCATATTGCAGATGCGAGTGGAAAAGAGAGAAGTAGATGGTTCGTAGTACTGATCTGGAAACCAAAGATTGGAGACGGGTCATTATTCCCACACACCGAGCTAATTTTGATATTGTGCATTCAATATGCTGCTTCCAAGACAATTTGGAATCAATGGTGACGCCGAGATATTTTGNTNAGTCACATNTNGNGATNTGTTTATGNTTNATGTTCANAGTGAAATTATGANTGGCATTATTTAANACGAGCATCTCGGTCTTANCTGCATTCAAACTTAGTTTGTTTGCTTGNAGCCATCTCGACACTTTTGGGAGTTCCCTATTNACAGATGCATGCAAANCATCGANAGTGTTGGAGGTTATGAAGAGGTGAGTNTCNTNAGCAAATAGNGTTGTGCGGAATAAAGATGCATTAACAATNTCGTTAATATAAATGAGGAAAAAAGTCGGTCCAAGGACTGAGCCTTGTGGCACTCCACAAGTTATATCTCTGGTAGTCGTTCTTAATGTCCCCAGTTTAACANATTGTTTGCGGTTTGCCAGGTAGCTTTCAAGTAGAGTTGCTGCAATACCCCTGATTCCATAGTGTTCTAGCTTGTNTCTTAAGATTCTGTGGTNAACNGTGTCGAAAGNTTTGCGGAGNTCGATNAAAATGCTGCAGCCACTTTNTTTTTGCTTGATGGTTTTGTAATAGTCCGTTACAATTGATAGTATTGCATGGTTGGTGTTGTGGTTNGATCTGAATCCATGCTGGGTCGGAGACAGTACTGCATTCAATTCAAAAAANTTNTTNAGTCNGCAGTCAATCAGTTTNTCAAAAACCGTGGCAAGATTTGGCANAACAGATATTGGTCGGTAGTTAGAAATTAGCTTTTTACAGCCTTTCTTAAACACTGGCATTACTCTGGCAGTTTTCAGTGCATCTGGGAAAATGCCTAGACGTATCGACTCATTAAAGAAAATGCATATAACAGCACCAATAATATTAAAGACCAGCTTCAGAAAGTGAGTTGGGATGAGATCGGGTCCTACTGCTTTGTTACTTTTCATTTCAGATAATACGATCGCAACTTCTCCTTCACTTGTCGGCTCAAGAAAAATGGATTTCTGAGGGCCAGGACTCAAGTACGAGAGAACGAGACTACAAGGTTGATTTGAGAATAGCATTGTCATACAGGCACCGCCGTGTCTGCTTCTTTCTGATCAAATAACTCACGGTGAAATCCTTAATTAAGATTTCAAAGCGTTTGATAAGCCCGGTACCCAAAATTTACCAAGAATAAATTCATTAGGGTTCAGCACATCGTAAATGCCGATAATGCAAGTCTTCTCGCTTCGACGAACTTACGCGTAACCTCCATTATCGCTCGCTGCACAGTGCGCACACCTATATAATAACATACAGTCACTAAAATTTTACGTTTAGGCAAGTGATTATGTAAGACGGGAAACTGTTCGCGAGCCGGAAAAAATCTTGTTTCGGGCCGCATCCGGCCCGCCGGCCGTAGGTTGCCAGTCTGCTCACTATCTTATTTTGCTCGCGGAAGCTGTAGAGTAGACGTACACGGCACCTCACCACCGCGAACTAAACCTCACCAAAACAGACTCTGTAAAACTATTACCAGTACTTAGATTCGCATTAGATTCGCTAGTTTAAGCAATAATGACATCCGAAATATCAATAATATAGGTGCTATAAAAGGTACTATACTTATGATATTGAAGTATTTGAAAGTATGGAATGTATGGAAAGTATGGTATGGAACAATGTTGGTATGGTATGGAAAATTGCAAGTATGGTATGGAGAGAGTAAGGCAACTATGTAGTATGGAAAATTTTCGTTCCATACCATACCATACCATGCCCTGCTGAGCAGTAACATGGCGCAACAATTCTGGAACACGAAAGACAGACAAGAATTATAATTACAAACACGCCCGGCCAATCAGTAATTATCCCTTACCGCAGTGGTTCCCAACCTTTTTCCACCCACGTACCATTTTGAGGTTTTATGCAGTGCTCGCGTACCACCTATATCAGTTACGCTCGTTTCCACCATTTGTGACGTCATACTCGAGTATTTAACCTATGCGAGGTGTATTAACACATTCTTTTGAACTAAGCCAGGGATGTCAAATATACGGCACGTGGGCCGGATCCGGCCCGCCGGACGATTTTATCCAGCCCGCATAGCAATTCTGAGTAAATTGAAAATAAGATTACGGTATATCATCAATCACATCCACAGTAATAAATCAAATTACAACGTCCGCGTTGACAGTTAAATATCTTGTATTCATAACAACGCATACGCATACTAAAGCAAGGGTGGCCAACCTTTTTGCCATTCACGGCCGCATTTCGACTACTCGTGTAGCCTACGGCCGCATTCCAGGGCATAGTCGAAATGAACGAGCTGATGAGCCAAATACCCAGGTTAAAGTGTCTATGTCCATTTCCGGTGAACTCCGGACTAATCTATTTAATGATANGCTTANTATGCGCACAAAATCGCNAGTGGTNACTGGTAATGTTAAGCAAGGAAGTCATCAAAGTCGCGCAAAGCGCGAAAAAAATTCNGATTCACCAATGAATTTCGTCATTGATAATAGTAGTTTTACATATTACCCTCGAACATTTATCCTTTCTGATCCCGTGTGATCAGATTCACTGGTATAGAGTTGATGCAGAGTTGATTTCATGAATTCGATCCGGCCCGCGATTCAATTTGAGTTTGACACCCCTGAACTAAGCATTATCAGCCAGGGTTGAGGGGATNTATGGAATTGTTTTTTTCACCACCAGTCACAAGAAGAACAGCGTAATGAAATACCTACACACAACAAAAGTCAATTTATTTAATGCGATTAGCGAATAGCTTGTCGATGCGTGGCATACGTTTGCATACTCCGCATCGAAAGTCATGTATGGGCGCAACAAGTCGGTTTCGTTTCTTCGTCTTGATAGTCATCAAGGATCAAAATCCTTGCTCGCATTCCCACGTATAAGGGAAAATTAGCAGCTGGGGAATAGTGGGAGACGACGGCTTCAAAAAACTCAAAATCAACATCACCTGAACTAATCACTCCCTTTGATCGTAAAAAAAAACAGAATCTTCCCGCGTACCACCTGGAAGACCTTCGCGTACCACTAGTGGTACGCGTACCACAGGTTGGGAACCACTGCCTTACCGCCAACACAATGGCTTTTTACTTGGTGTTGAGTAGCTCGCATCGCGACAATTGGTTGCTGATTAAAACATTGATTTTGACTGCATTGCTGCATTTCTCGGTTTACGTTCGCAAAGAATAATTGGATTAATATTATGGGCACTGGAATAAATCCCAACTAGCGGGCACACACAATAAAACACTGTTCAACTTTGCGCTCCGAGAATATTTATCACAAACATCGGTTCACAAAATATTTTAAAAATATTGCACTTTAATTTGTAGAAGGTAAACTTATATTTGGTCGTGAAATCGCTATGGGAGATGGTGTTTCTCAGAGCGCGCGATGAAAGCTACGTTTCTAACGATGAAGTCGAATTTGTATATCTAATAAGGATCGTTAGTTTGCTGAAATCAGCATCAGTACGCTGTGCGAAATACATAGTTGTATCAATTTTATCGGACTGTACACGTACACTCGTACAGTGTACAATCGGCCGGCAAGGTTGCGCCGATAGCAAAATTGAAGACATGCCGCAAATCTGCAATAATTAAAATTACACGGTGCGCTAGTCATACCTGAATACACAGATTCGGCGATGGCAACGAGCAAAATTTGTTCAGACGTGGGCATAAGTTTTAATGAAGATGAAGATACATAAACACAAACAATATTACACTCAAAGATTGTTACTGTTTGGCGAAAGTATTTCTGCGGACGGTAGCGGGCCTGCATGTGGACGCTCTAAATCAAACCACCGACGATAGCGCACATGAGATGTCGATACCCATTTCGAATACAAATGATTCTCGATAATTTGCAGTACGCAGCATCGATAATACGAATTAGGGAATTGGCATTTCAAAAGGACGGGATTTCTAGTTATAAATGAGAAACTCCCTGGCTACGCACCTGGGCTTTTAATGCCGACAACGCGCTGTTTAATATCACGTAGGCCCCGATCAGCCAGCAGTCGAATTTGATCGTAAAATGGTGCGTTGTTAATTATCTACGTGTTATTGCAGCTTGCAGCAAGAGCAATATCGGCGCATGCCGAGACCTTATCAATAGAAATACATATCATACAGGATTGAAATTCGATCCGCGATATGGTTGCGCTCGATAGAGTCCGTCCAGCAATTAAGTTTATTGCAACAATTTAATACAATTTAATTAATAGAAGGAGAACGTGAATTCACTCGTCTGGTCGAGCGAGAAGATGGTGTTTCTCAGCGCAAAAGTGTCGAAATTGACGTCGTAATCGAGGTTGCTTCGATTTTCTGATTACTAATCACGGATTACAATTTATTGGGGCGTTTTAAGCACTAGTTCGTCGTCGCCGACGAAGCTGCATATTCAATTATTCGCAGGCGTATCGGTGAATGGTAAATTGTTGGCATTTATGCGCTATCACGGACTCGCTAATTGACAGCGCTGATGATTTGAAATCGCAGACGGCGGGCGTTTAATCATATTGTATGGGGTGGCCGCCACCTCGTAAGTGTGTCATGGGGTGGCTGCGCCACCCCGTAACTCGGCGCCTATGCCAGTAACGCTCTTAATTTCGCGAAAGCGTTATTTCACGTCAATTTAGTCGTGCTGGATGTGTTTGTGACGCCATGATTGGCCATCCAGTGTCAAAAATGAGGTTTTGTGAACAACACACAACATACTTTTCGATTCATACATTCCAGAGCAGTTAACTGGTAGCGGGAATTGCACATGTGTCTCCGTGAATATGTCGACTGTCCTGTATATAATTTTGAACAAATGCGTCTATTCCCCACCAGAATCCATTGAATTCCCCACCAGTGGGGAATTCCCCACGGTTTGGGAACCACTG
>ATSW01103962.1:0-12640 GCA_000444245.1 Botryllus schlosseri | reverse complement strand
GAACACTCCCGTATACGGTAGCACCAGAATGTGCAAGTACGTACCGGAGATATTTGACTCTCATAAAGTCATTGCCACTGCTGGTATACTGGTGGAACATAAAGGTCTTCTCGGATACATGTCAGCATTGCGATGTCCCTTTGACCAGAACGTAGCCGTGTCAATACGATCTTAAACGGCTATCTACGCATTGAATCCCCCTGAATACAAGTATATATGTTTCAAATATTCTACTATTCTACCACACACTCGCAGATATGCAGCTAATTATTACAACACCATATTCAATTGATAGCATAGTTTAGTACACAAAAATGTCTAGATATGACCCGAAAGTCGCAAACCAGACATCTCCGTGGTCTATTAAAATCCCTGCAAATCAGGTTCGATGGTAACCTATATATCTGGGGTGTATAATGTGCCAACGGCTATATGCCGCCAGAAGAAGAGTCAATTTTGAAAGTTCGGTTCGGTCTGCGTACTACGTTTGGATTAAGCACACGTAGACTAAGAGAAGGCCCAAACTATCACTAATATGCTAAGTTTGCATATGGGTATTTTGACATATCTCGACAACTTGATTTCTGATTCACGTTAGTTGTTCTATGTTCTATGTGATAATAAATTCCGCCATAACAGTTATTAATCATTATGCGATGGCGGTCCTTGCCAATGCCAGAAGGGCTGTGCAGCCGCCCGCAGTTTCGATTTATATCTAGCCTGATTGTCAAAAACGTTGCACACCCGATGTATATATTATTGAAAAATCCAGAACGAATACTATAGTTGTAGACACCCATGCTGTGAGTATAATAAATTATGTCGAACAATGATTACGCACAGCACTACTTTCAATTCCTAAACCAGATTTCAAGGAATATTCAGGGTAATCATCATACGTGAGGGTTATTGTCAACACAGCGTCGTTTCATCCACAGATAAAAATAGGCGATAAAGTCACATTGCAAGTAAAATAAACTCAAATAAAGCAGATATCTAATTGCTGATCTATATATCATCTCATATAATTTTTGATGAAGGAGAAAAGTCAGCGAATACAAGGGACATGTTTGTTTATGGTGGCATTATTTTAGTCAAGTTTTAAACATATCTTGGTAAGTCCTTACATACTCCGTTGCATTTACTGAGTCAATATGTTCTGCGCTGTACAATATTTTTGATGAAATTTAAGTAGGTGTTACGCGAGGTTCTAAATACATCGCAACTGTCAAGACTTTACCGTAAATGTACGAGACTTTTACAGCGCCCATATTTGGAAGTCAAATTCCGGATTTCGTGTATCCGCGAAACGCACAGATTGATGCAGCGCGACGATTATCCGGATTTGGGTCACATATAAATTTAGATTAAGACGGAATTGGTCGACGATATCCAGTAATTTTGAACTTTGACTATATTCGAAAATATTCGCATATATTCAAATCATTGATTTTGGCGGATCGGGATCTATCTACTGACGACCTTCCCTGCAATATCCCATAATTCCTGTCACGGCACATAAAAAATTGACGATGGTCCATCTGACTAATACACAGAGATTTTGCTGATTGTAATCAGTGTAAAGTAATCAGAAGCACACTGCCATGTATGCACTTGAACGTACAACGTATACCATAAACTATATTACATCAATATAAACTTTATTGTGAAAACTTCTTATTCAGTGCTAGATCGACTACGGAGATGTGTATAACATTGTGCGCAATTGTGAATTCATGGAGGAGCAGCGGATTATATGTTATTTATATCGGCGGATCAATTCACGCTGATTTGACAGTCTCGTCTGGATTCGAGGGGAGTGGTGAATAATCTGTGGCCCGTGTTGAGATGCGCTCAGTTCATTTGGTTTCGAATAGCCCATATACTCTATAAAAGTCCCGGATTCCATTGTCTGCAAATGCAAGTCATACTACCACATCGTTAGACGTCATTGTCGACTTGATACTATATATAGCCAGCCGATTTGGATACAGCATGCTCATATGTTGTTACTTAAGTAGCCTACACGTTAAAAGTAAGAGTAATGTTCCAAACTCATATCAAAGTGATGATATTTATACTATATACTATATAACCTACGTCCGTATTCCCAGACCTGATCTTATGAATATCACCGTGAATATAATTTCAAAATAACACTATAATCTTTTCTTCAACTGCAAATAGCGCTATAAATAGAATCAATTTCACAAGTTCTGTCTATCATTGTGATACGAGGCTTTATTGGCAGTGCGGCTTCATTCATAAAAAAAACACTAAAATTCATGAGTTACTTCACAGTCGACGTAGTTCAATATGAAAGTGACTTAACTGAGTTTAGTGCATGTGAGTTTACCCAGTTTGAGATTGGGAATGTCATTGTTGATGGGTGACCACCTCTGACTGACAACAGCCCATCCACCTCGTCGTACTTTGATTCGTACGAGAAGTGAGAACACGCAAACAAGATATCTACCTTTGATATAGAAACGTCATCGCATTGGCTTGTCTCACATGCTGCGGTATGNCCATTAGTATGTAAACACTAAATAACATAATCATCTGTTAAAAAGTGCATCGGTACAGCGACGATTTCCTGAATCTCGNCGCTTGTTTATGTTTTGTCACTCAAANGGCGACTGGTACGCCGGCGAATATGCTGAAATGACGCCATTGCAAACGCTTCGGNTTATAGAGAATGCATTGTTATGCGATTTAATTTAGAAGATAGTCTANGTACAATCCNCCTANCTCGATTGAAGGCAACTCNGAGACGCCGGATTTATTGTAGCACTGCATCAACTTCATCAGAATCCTATTGAANCAGCTCCAGTAAAATAACTTTGCAAANAAAAACTNCGAGATTATCCCATTCACACCTTGAACTTAGCAGCCTCTGTACCATGATGATTAACGTAGCGTACCGTGTGTTGGTGATGTGATGGTAGGNTGAACTATAAACCNAAAAAGTACGGGAATGGAGATGTGCCTATACATAACAGGTTTTTGAGTAGGCCNAAGTCGCATCTTTCCACAACTACCGTGTGGCGTCGAATGACGAGTGANCCNATAAAAATCACCAAGTCACAAAGGACTGATGAGCNATAACTAGAAAATTNTCCCTCAAATNGAGACTTGCNNAAAAAANCATTCACTAATTTATTNCAGTCACAGTCACGNAACAGNATTATGNCTAGATAACCGCGNNTGATTGCAGTNTAAAGCAACTTCGCTTCCAANATGATGTTCTGANTAGGAAANATGCAATATTCGAAATATTATTTAAGGATTCGCGTGTCTAACTCAATNTGTTANANTTATNATTTTAAGTTTGGAGATACCNTTGTTNAATTTCAACATCGCAACAACTTCATAATGACGTCAAAATCGATCAGTTCGCTTTCCACTTTTCTCACAATGATATTAAATGANAGAAGCCCACGAGGTCACCAAGGAATGTAGTATTATCATGGGGGTTGCGGTTCAACCTGCAGTCTATGAATGACCNCANCCCTTCACTTTTACCTTTATCACCGCAAAATNTATAGAATTAGGGGAGACATTCTACCGGGTATTGCAGAAATTCCAACTTATGTATTNGAGTCACTAGTCTGTTGGCCACNTAAGGCGAATAAATNTGATTTCNTGGCATNCGGTAANACCGTNGAATTCAATTAACTCGAATTCGACTGCTATATTTGCCACAGCGCTATCNCTGATGAATAANGGCGATGGATCACACACAAGAGCACGAGGACCATGNCTGGATGTATCCTGTCGCTGNATTACAAGCAGTNCCATTCAGNCGCAGAAAGGTGGGTACATGTGTATANACTGTCACAAAGACACCGTAGGTCCGTAGTCNAGNGGNNNAATCGGAGCAGCAGGAAGACACGTTGGAAACAGGAAATGTGGGNCTGATTTGTGTGTAACCGCTACCNCGCCACTGTGACCATTNTCTGATTACAGANTTCGTCAATTCCGTAAACTAATTCNCAACCTGGCATTTTNAACTCTGACGGTATAGTTCTCATATTTACGATGCCCCATGCAGTAGCCCTAACTTTAGATCTTTCGANNAGCGATCGTGTCGGTATGNATGCATNTCTAGCCTACGTTGCAGTCNTATANTGGATAATGACTTATTAANGTGTCNGAGAAACGCATGGGATCACACCGACCTGAAAATACTGNCTGCNGTATACTTCCTAGAAGGCGTANACGTACAANGCATGCAATGCATCTGTTCCAATGATTTTCATGNGAATGTTGNATNTTACTCGGGTTTCGGTAGACCGGTGTAAAGTGACTCAANAGCCTAATTTNNAATGCGGTNCACAANACTATAATTACANGAANTTTGCGCTTAAAAGCATCAATGAACATCACTTNCTTATNATCTTTCACAAATTTGATCGAAATTAAAAAAAAANAGGNCCGTGACAAANGACGGGTGATATNGAACGATCCACACNTTGGGCATTTTCTTCCATAAATGATCCTAGGAGTGNAGCGCCATTCGTTTTTGAAANCNTTCGCGAATATNTAGGCCTCTATATATAACTCTGTGGCAGATGCGATAAGACGGTCTGGTAAATGAACGAGAGCGGCTATCGAAAGCATAGTCGACCNTCTACAAACAGNCACAAGNTATAAACCGCAGAANCTTGTAAAACACANGGCCGCAAAAATATAAGTCTTCCGTTGTGTGTACNTTGAAATTGAGAAACACGTTACTTCATAACGTCACATTTTAATTTANGCTTGTCAGATTTGGGACANGCCNNTCGGAGAATTAGCGGGGAATTTGNACGGCGNTGTGNCGGATCCATATACATTTAAAATNTCACCCGGATANANTTAANATATTGTNAAAATAACTTTCATNTGTGTTNTACGGGCTTNGATAGCCTTTTCAAACATCGATGTTACAGCCCCTAAAATATGAAGTTAGAAATGGCNGCTTNCTCTTTGGATCCCGTTTTATATCTTCGGAATACGCAGTTCTTTTGACATAGCATNTGAAATCGNAGATTAAAAAGTATTGTACAAAAACCTCTNTATCGTTGGTTTGACTTGACCGTATATATATATTTAACNAGAGTTTTATATGATAGTGAATACCGGTAAAATCTNANTCGGTCGCGCTGAAATGATGAACTGAACCCAGCGTGANCANAAAAACTTTTNNCGCAAAGANAACAAATTNATTAATTTGAAGCAGAGGAAAACCAAAGTAGCAATGANGCGATGATCGGTCAGTTTCTGATATTAAATNTCTNCGTATCGGTATCGGAAAGATACCGCAATACATATTTCGTACACAAAGCTTAATTCGATGAGGCATTNTTCTGTGNGCAAGTTTTTCATAGTACCAGNAATTTGATTAGAANTCNGGTTTAGCATATATTNATCATTATTCATTATCTTGCAATCAAGGAAGATATGTGGATTGTGGGTACGTGTTGCTAATTCCCGTTCTNTTTGCCGCGAACCATAATCTNCATTGGCACCCGTAACTACTGAGGTTATCAGGTGCCAACGTAGATTTTTCATCAANAAACCAAAAGNGCNTGAGATATGTCGGTGAAGTGCAGTCGCATGTTTGTAATTGACCACCAGAGCGATGTATAACACGTCAAAATCAAAACGCCCCCGCTTTCCAGAATTATTTGATTNGTCGTGAAGAATGTTTCAANCCATCACATTTAAAGTATAGCTTATGNTTCATCAGCCAACGATCTCACGCTGTGACAGAAATGTTAGATCTTTNATTACAGTAGTTTCCTGTGTCAAATTNAGGGCGAGCANNGAGCANTTCGTNGAATATCATAAGTAATTNACCGTCGCTTGACATGGTAACAATGTAAAGTATNAGTNNCATTGAAAAGAATTCAATTTACTGGCGNGATTTTTCCGATNGAGTTATTCGGCAAGATTACNGANTACNGTTTTTTTTGGCGNTNNGNAANCNTNNANNNNGTAANTCACTCATGANANTAAATTTTGGCGTAAAAGAATACGCCACGATTTGNCTGANGATANCCATATTTAGTCGCATCCGCGTTAAAAATATCCTNTTTGACGTCGATATGATTTNCGTTGCAACGCACCCAGTTTAACGGTCGACGNCTTGGTTTATCCAATGTCAATGGTGCGAATCCTCCACAAAACTGACAAATTATGTGCGAAATGAATACACGTATTTAGCAACGTTGTAAANCCAGTGTCANAATACNGAATAGCATATTTTATCAACTATATAATGCTTTGTGATGAACAACGAAGCGAGAAGTTGGCGTGTTGAGAAAAGAGGTAAGGTATATCCATCAGTCGTANGAAAGCGGCGTATATATCGATATNTTATGGCTTCGCATCTGAANGACTTCTCTGCCATTGAGGCCTTCACATNTAAACATTCGAGATACACAAAAGCGTCGAGATTTATAATCTCCTTGGCTNCGTTTCAAGTCGAAGCGTTCACGGGTGATTTCACCGACATNTTCTGATGAAAAGCAGTTNGGACACGAAAAGAGAATATGTAAACATGGCAAATATTATATATTAGAATTGGCCTGTCCGTTCTGGGCGGCTGGCTTTCATCGAGCTTCTACCGTGCGATATGCAGACGCGAAGAAGTCTGCCGTGCGTAACNNACCAAATATTAATGCTCCCACGTAACGNATTTCGAGGTAATTGGNAATTTAATGGATCTCAATTGCAATGGATGGTGATGTACCACTGACACTCCAGTAAGAACCATGTTAGATGCTAATTCAAGCANCACCAGATGACGGATAACGAAGTTTCATAACACAACAGGGACAGCGTGATCACTATTTTNAGCTTTGTTATCAACAAGGCTTCTGGGGCTCCGCGAAAAAAGAGGATAAGACCAAAGTGGAACAACCGTTTACGCTCATGCAGTGTCGATGGACCATGTCTTCCGTCAACTTCNTGAGAATGCCGTNAACAGGTTTAGTGTCTGGAATTTGTTTTTCGGCAAANGTTCAGATGAAAAATTANNCATCGCAGACGTATAGTGTGGTNCAAAATCGAGGGAGTAGCTGACTTTATTCTGAATAGTTGACAGCAATGCCTTGAATTTATCAGTTATCTAAAATATGTTTCATNTNAGGGTTGCTNAAGAAATACGAATGTCTCANAATGCCAAACTAGTGTTAAGGCNATCTCCACTTTGGTACGCGTTGAGAGACGTTACATATTAAAGNTCGGCGATACAATATTCACATATCATTTGNGTGTGAAGGGAGACTTGTTTTTATACGTATTCGACAGAGAACAACAATTCTATTATCTAGCCGTTGCTCTTGGCNAACGCGTTCTACAAACATAACCCTNGGATTCCAATGGCGCCATAAATATAGAGGATTTCAAGTACAGACAATATGCGAANTTACGACAATAGACTGTGTATGCAAACGTAGACGGTTNTCCTTCTCAGCTATGATGGAGAGATGAATTTAAGAATCAAGTTGTTCATAATTTCACGGAGGTGTAGTCGCAGTCAGTTGATTTAAATGTTTAGACCATCGCGACAGCAATAACCAAGTCTGAAATCAATTTATGGGTAAGCTATGTTCAGATTTACGAGATTAGTGATGCAGTGTTTAACCATTGTCAACGTCATCGTAATGCAACATATATTACCGTGACAGACACGCCTAATGGTAAAAGTACAGGAANGAATCCGTCACATTGGGAGATTCAATTCAGTACTTTCAAGCAAGAATAGTCGCGCGAATAAANGGCGCANGTTTATTAATCAACAATTACAGGAACGATCGAAATTAAAAATTTTCGCTTGGACAGAATATGCGTNTTATTTTGTCATGCATTTGCAAGCAAAAAGTCAGTGTNTAGAAATTACATACACTGAATCAGATTTATTNATGTTTTTTTNAGACGAAGGTGCTGCTTTTTAGCAAACCAAAAACATTAAAAATATATATATATACACCATCTATGCCTANTACACGAAATACGTCAGCAAGAAGATTCGAGAAGGNGAACTCTTTCAANCGAGAATAGAAGAAACTCATTCGTATCGAGAANTTACAAACATTTCCATTTCCGACCANCGGTGACAGTATTAGTCGCCGTTACCAACAAGACCTTNCAGAGCACTCGGTGTCACGTGTAGTCACCGNGATTAATAAANNTTTTATTCTTTAACGCATTTCATCGACNACGACCACTCTTTTTATCAAGTANCAAGCTTATTTTCCAAAANNAATTNCAGTGAAGAACACGTTTNCGACNGAANACAAGACGCAACAATCGGTGAGNACTNGATGTNCATCGTTTTTTATTTTCTTTAAATAAANGNAANGNANACCAAATCGGTTGTTTACAATCGGATACCAGGCCGGTAATACGCAATACAACGTACACATCTCTGGAAACGTTTTCACTTGCTGCTGTTTGAAATATACTGCGCTATATGGTGTATTTGGTTTGTACACGAGACTACTAAATATATCCCAGCATAAATCCGCCTCGTTGCAAGGTGTGGTGCGTGTGATGAAGACACATGAGCTTGGGTTTTTATGGTGAATTTCACAGAAGTACATCATCAAAGTATAGCACCTTTTGGGACAAAACTATTCGTACGCAGGAGATGCTGCTTTTAGCGACGGTAATAACACGTCGTAATCCAATTAATGCTGTTTTTTTTTGCATTCGCAATATATTCAACTTTCTGCAATATATATTTGAATAAGTTTTTAAGGATAGAAAGGCCGTTCAATCATTAGTCCCAATACACATAGATGCCGATGCATTGAACTACTGGTCGCTTTTAGGGTGGTAATTGTCATTTCTTATGTTGCGCCACACACAGCAATAGCACGTGATAGATCAGATATATTTCGCATATTCAAAGAGGTGGCATTTTTGAAGGAAAGTTAGAATACGTTGGTATAATGGGGTGTAATAAGATGCAATTTGGTCGAGATGCCAGTATAATATTTTGAACTTACATTACGGTTCTGTATAGGAATCTCTTTCACGATTTTCACACATTAAATAATGTATAGTTTGATCGGTACATAGAATAATATCACGGCTACGAACCATAACACCGGGAGAACGGATTTGTTCTATTGAAATAATCACGTTCTGTTAACAAAGTCGTTTCAAGTTTGTATATGAAGTTTCGCGAGTACACGAAATCAAGAGGTAACGTAAATATGTGCTGATGAAATACTCATTTTGTAAGTTCGATATGCTGCCGATCCGTGACTCAAAATGATTACCCCATTCTGAAACCTTTCACCCGCTTAACCGGAGCAGATATTTTCGTGAAATGTTCGGTCGGGATACACGATATTAATCACCAAGTAATACTAGCGCCGTAAGTTCATGCGCTGCNCTGCGCTGAGTCATGGCAGCACACATAGAATTTTTGTTTGATACCGATAGCTCTGCATCTCCTGTTTGAAGAACCCGGACAGGCGAATCATTCACGCACGTAATCATGGTTTCAATATTTGATTGTCCGTTTTGAATTAAGAAAACCNACAAACGACGCAAGTCCGAGATAGAATTGAGAAACAAAGTGTGACGGGTCTGGCTATCACTCAGGTTGACATCGCAATGTNAAACGTTGTGGCTATTTCCATGGGTTTCGAGAACAGTGAATTACCGGGCTTGGACTGAATTTAACATTTACGNGGNGACNCGAGCTTGNTTCAGCNTNTTCACAAANAGCNTATCTTTGCGTTTTTGTAGCTTGAAGGTTTCGATAAATTGTNACGGTAGGTTNAAGCTTATGCGACCTCCAAAATTTATACTTCATTTACCTTTCAACCGAGCAAGCCTAAATTCCAGACCTTGACATTCCACGCTACATTGATCACGCACCGCGCTCTATAGCAGACGCGATATCACTATGTCAATATTTGGGAGGTTGCGACAACAGTTCAACGGGGCAACGACTCCGTATCGGCAAGAAACGTACGGACTTGGAACGCTATCCCGTTAGACGCGTGTCGAATTATGATTTCATGTCCCAAATATTTCTACGCGTACGTAAGGTATTTTTCTGATGATATTTCGTGGACCTAATGCGACCCCATGAACTCCGCGGGGTAGATATTGAAACACGCATGCGTTTAATATTTAACCGAGGCGACCAACGTTCTTACGCAATGCGTCTTTTTTCACGTTGAGCGTAACTGGCGAGGTATAAAGGAAACTTGCTACTCAAATATATCAGCGTAGCAACGGAACGGGTTTGCGTGAAGAGCGTCGCTAATAACAGTATAGCGTCGACGAGACGAGAACGTGACACTCTTACAGAGGCCCCGTTGAAGTTATACAATGTACCTAATTACGACTGGAAGAAAAAAAGATATTCCGCGCAAAAAAAATCGAGAGTATAGTTTGATCGTTATAATAAAGTCGCGGGGAATGAGATAACTCAAATACAAAATACTAGGACCGAGCATGTTAATAGTTACGAGCGGCATCCGCACAGGAGAGAGAGAGCTACGCTTGTGTCTTTGCTAAATATATTTAGCGGAGATGGAGCCAATTCCGGTCGCTAGTGCCGGAGAAAGGATAATCTTGATAAAGTATTCTTAGAGCGAGATTAACTTGCTGCTTTGGGAACTTGACATCAGCTAGCCTGCAGCGGACTGCGTTTCTTGATAGACACTTCATGGGATTATCGATTTTTTCTACGTCTGATTTTCACCGGTATATATTGAAAATTTATCATGACAAAGTCGCATATCGCTGCTCACCTCGGCGGTCTTCAAATCGAAACTACTTATTACCTGCTAAGTCAGGAATAATTGTATATGTATGCTGTATAGTATATCTAACTTTTACCTCGTGCTATACATTTATTCATTTTAAATGTATAAATGCAGTATGAAAGGACTTGTAGTTAAACCAATTCGTAATTATTGATATTTCTATTTCAGATTTGTTGAGTATCTAGCATCAATTGGTGGAACTTTGTCGAAGATTCGCCGAGCGATCATACCGATCTTATATCAATACTTCAGTATCATCATCACGTATACACGCAGCGCATTCGCCATTCCACATTGAATACCCCATGGCAGCTGCTACGACATTAAACTATCCTACGAGTCATTGCAACCTGTTTGAGACGACACCATTTCCGAAATCGGCCGACTTTCACAACATTCCTGATAACTATAGCGCAGCTTTCGTGGGCCACGAAGTTCCCGCTCTGTCTCCGGATCTACCAGTCGACGCGGAGTTGACCAGTGATTTCGACCAGGTGTCGGTAAGTAATGTTACATGTCAATTTATGGTAAAGGGATCAGTGTAGCGTTTTAAAGTTTATGTTTTTGAAGCAAGTGTCTTGAGGATAGGTTAAGTTAAACGTCCTTAATCGGAGATAGCGTGCAGAAAGACCCCGGTAAAACATATCATCTGGGTTGGAAAATTACTTTGTCGGCGACGGTATATTTTTATCTTGCTGTATGCAAAGGCTATACCGTACAAAGAGAGGTCCGGAAGAGTAACGATCGCGTATTTGCTCTTCTACAAACCTATTTGTTCACCATCGTCCAAGCGATGGTAAGTGTAGTCGAAGTAAAAGCATTCTTTCCACACACGCAAACATTAAATGTGTATCGACGTTAAAATTTATTGCGTTACTGACGCACATGCCTGCAAAATATGTTTGCCGAGCTACGAAAATGTGCGTGGAAACAGCAAACGCACGCAATCTTGCTCTTTTCAATGTATGCAAGAATGCTTCGATCTCTTTATACTATAGTGGTCGGGAGGTCATATATGTGATACGCGTACCGCAAGACACTGAAGTCCCAGCAGACTGAAGTCTTTTCCAAAGGAAGCTAGGGCACTATCACTCACCGATATAAATTGCCTATCGTTGCTTATTGTCACTCAACAAGTTAAGTTAAAACAACGCTCAATTTCACTTGATAGCTCAAATCGAGTCACTTCTACGCAATCAATACTAGCTGGTCAATTATGAGCGGGACGTATTTCTCATGTTTACCCGGCCGTGAATGACTTTGAATAGACATTTGTACTCCTTCTGGGATGAAAGCTGAATAGATTTCTTTCCTTGCAGGTTGGCATGGAAAAGTATTTTGAAAGCGACATCAACAGCTCAATCATGGCATCCGTCCATTACAACACACGGCATCAAAGCGAAATGCCACCCCCGTCAGCGGCTAACTATACAACATGCGCGGTCCCGCCAACATCAGCTCGACCAAGGCCTACCTTCAAATCTGATCCGGACATCTTCAGACGTGACAGCGCCTCAAGAGTTAACGAAATCTTGTCGCAGCCTGACTTTGCTCTAGGTGAGTTAAACTGGCACCAACGTCGATTACAAGGCTAAAACACCCAACAATACAGCAAATCTTGGATTTAACCATTCCTCTCACCATCACAGATTTGAGCACGAGTACGCCGCATGATTCCTACATGCATATGGACAATACTATGCACGGAATGGATCACAGCGAAAACAGATCATCAACAATGGTCAACATCAATTTCAACGTAGTCGTCGGACAACGTAACAGCGTCAACAGATACGGCAACCCTCCCCCCAGCCATACAGTCTGTTATACACATCTCTGAGCGGGCTGGCAAGGCA
>ATSW01103959.1:0-12507 GCA_000444245.1 Botryllus schlosseri | reverse complement strand
ATCGATGCAATTTCTTTTGCATTGCTGGTCAAGCTGGGATAAAGACCAATTTCAAGAACGTACTCTTTGTCAAAGTCATGCAGCGATATGCTCTTTGTATGAAATTTGTCATTCAATTCAACTGCATCGCATTTCANAAAGGCCCATTTGAAATTTTCAGGCAATGGNATTGGCGTCCACATTAAACNGANTACTGAATAGTCAGAATTNATTTTGTAGAGAAGGAATGTCGGAAAAGCGNGTGAATATTCAGTAGTTAAATTTCGTATCACAGTTATANATGTAATGTTGGTACTAGGTTTTCTCTCCTNCAGTATANGNAAGTGAGCATAATTTTNTTTGTACTGTTGACATTTCCAGAGTCACAGATTTGTTTTGAATGCGCNTCAACATCTCACGTATTTAGTTGTTTTTCCNNTGAAGTTGCAAATTCAATTTGTTCAGNTNTGACGTTNAATGTNCCAGAAAAGCAAGATGAGATANCCATTTTCGATTACAAGATTATGAGTCGGCGATATTTGTGTTTTCGAGGAAAGTTGCTATTTCATTTCTCAGTTCATACACTCGTGTAAGCATAGCTGCTCGACTTAATGCGCGAACATGACAGATATAGGCCTACAGGACATCGCCATATTGATTCTCTGCTTCTAGTAATATCTGGCGTAACTGATTCAGTTAATGAGACAAAAATCATATTAACAGTTTTCACCATTGTGGCCAAAACACTATTCAGGTTTGTTGTCTTGGCACACAATGCCTTCTGGANAATTAAACTATAGATAGGCTAACTAACATACGGAGGCTAGTTATCTATAATTGAACAGTTTGAGATTCTGTCATTGCGTCTGAGATGTTCCAAGCGTTTTTGAAGCAAAGGAAGGACACCTTTATTGTCACACCCCATTAGAGTGGTAAACCCTTTANAAAAGTATGGAACACCTTCGGTTGCGAGATACANCCGATTGATGAGCAGTGAGCACTGATGGCAGTCTAGTCTATCTCCATCTCCTACTTCAACCACCTTCGTTTTATGGCGTAGCAATAGACTAATACGATGTAGGCTACTANTATATCGTAGCAATNCCGCATTNTTTTCATGNANNGCTGCACTGNAGATTGAAACTCATTATGAANCGGNGGGCCGTATTCTTGTGATAACTAATNATTATGTCGCGGGCCGGACGATTTCGCTTGGCGGGCCGGATCCGGCCCGCGGGCCGTAGGTTGCCGACCCTTGGGTTACGTCATACTTTCCATTTGACCGAAAGCTACTTTACGACCATTTTTCATCGGCTTGCCGAACGCTAAATTCGATAAAACGGGTATCAATGGAAAGCTGCTGCTGTACTGATTACGAAAATATTAATTTCATTCTGCTCATGGTCCTGGAACCCCCCAGAATCAGCGTCGAAATTTGCATTGTGATCGAGTTTGGCATCGTGACGCAAGAGTGCTGCCTGGCTCTTTCTTTCTAGCTTCACTCTCGTTTTGCCAGACAAAGCGCAGTGCCATTTTAATGTGTTAAGGTTGCAGAGAGTTATATGAACGCGTTCCTATATCTAAACCAATTAGATTCGAGAGAGGGGAATGTAACTGTCATCACTTTGAAAAACATTCCTGCAACATGCAGCTAAAAGTTGACGCGTTGACGAACACATCTAAATCACCTACTTTTACATTCGATGAATATTTGCACCCATTCCACGTTCTGTAATATACTTTCATAAAACGAATAATACCTCGAATATTCGTTTTCACATCAAAATTAAATCGGACTAAGTAATACCGATTGCTATTTCAATCACAATGGTACTTAATTAGAGTGGACAAAACGATTTCGGAATCGCTGCAATGTTGCCGATACTATAACTTAGTTATAATTAAAGAATGCACAACGTTCATCAACGTGAATTCCTCGAATACACATTCTAGTGACGTCACTACCCGATAATGAAGTGATATGTATCACTGCAAATATAATGAGCGTGATGCTGTAAGACAGAAGACCACAGATTATTCAAAGGGCTAGTCAGTAACGAAATACTTCTACTTTATCGAAGTACTCAAGTGATGTTGCCTACTCGTACCGATCAATCAATTGATTGCAAGTTCAGCCTGATTCAAATTCTACTAGTTGCAACCATTGTTAGGCAAAACTCACAAACCTTTTTGACTCATCGCACCCGTATCAAACTCGATATATCTTTATCACGCCCGTGTGATCAGCAGCGAAGTAATTCTACTTTCTGTAGTACATAATCAAGTTAAAGCGGCTCGTTCACTTACTCAACCAGTTTTGTTTGTATACTACTGCTACTTCAGCAGCTGAAATGTTAATTATCCCATACTTGATATTGTCAAGGGAAAAGTATTTTTTTGACATCTTTCAACGACTATTATAGCTTCGAAATTGAGAGAATTCATAAACAAGTTCACAAACATCAACGTACGAGATATCATGCCTGGACCTCGTAAAACAATTATTCGTAAAACGTATGGCATATCGAATTAAACTAAAACTCACTGATACCGTGCGTTATCAGGCAACCGTGGTAACGACGCTACGTCATGCTTGGAACTACAGCCACAAAATTTCTAATTGCGTGTCTTCAAAATGTATTATCCATGTGGTTTAGAAAGCGGAGTATTTCGGACCGCGATGAAACTGTTTCTGATTCTGTAATGTTTCTGTCATTTGATATAAGTTTTGTGTTCGATCTCGACGCGAATGATGACTTTCGCACAAACCGGATTTACATTTCATTCAAACACCATACAACCGATGGAATCCAAAATAACTCCGGCATGCTCGACGAAATATACTGACGGTCTCGTGCAATACGAGATCGTGTATTTTCAACTTGATATAGCATGCCTAAATTGTTTGTCTATATTATTGTGTGTAAGCAAACTACGGAAATCGTCAATGAGATGACAACCACCTGTACATATTAGACCTATTCAATCAATCAATCGATGGACAGATTGCATTTTCATACATTTTCATCTGCGCAAGACATACACACAATGTACAATGCGATATACAAGACACACAATGCGATGTAATGAACAAATAGGGGGATGCCGAACGACCAACCAGTTGGGGTCTCTTGAACTGGCACCCACCTCGACCTAGTGCCCGATGTCACAGTCTTCTTCGCCGGTCCTTTTTTTAGAATCTTATTCTTTGTCTTTTTTCTGGGCTTTAAGAACACGGGTGACGAGGAGCCCCGAATAACCTCCGACGGTCCCGCGCCGCCTGCTTGGATGGCGCCGACTCTCACCACTACGCTATTTTCCCTTATTCAATATATATGTAAGCTACGTTGCAAGCAAACAATGACTCACAGTATAAAGATTCCAACTCAATATCGAGATCATTTGCAATCTTTTGAACTTTCTGCAATTTGTCTCCTTTCAACATATCATCATCTTCTTCGTCGTATATCAATGTTACTTTCTTCAAATTAGACTTGTTGAATAGAGACGACATCTCATCGAGCGACGCACGACATTCATCGTTGAATATACATCTGATATATTCGATCTGCGGTGAGAGATTATTACCATTATTATTGTGCATTATAATTATGCTTACCATGATTGTTGGCCTTTCCACCAAGGGCTACAGTTTGTTTGTTACAAGATACTTTAGATGAGTTTCCTCAACCTTTTACGTCGTGGTACACCCTTTTCAGGTTTACTCAAAACTCGTACACCCTTGACCGCATATAGCCTACACCGTTCCGGTAGTGAGCCGCATTACGATAATAGATATAGCATATGGCCGCATTCCAGTAGAGAGTCATCATAGCCCAGCTGGACGACAAATACGCAATTGAAATTGACTACTGGGAATTTCGCATTGCGGAGAGCCCATGTACTGGTCTGTGCAATCACAGATTTCTTGAGATATACTTGCGTTGCGTATATAAGTTTCTAATTGTAGAAGCAGAACATCCCCGCAGGGTGGCCGTATGCATCAAAATCGCGAGTGTAAATGTCAGGAATAGCTGTTGGGATTCGGGGCGCGAAAATATTTTCAACCTCTTGAATGAATTTCGTCGATAATGTTAGCAGCTTAACATATTAGGCTACTCTTTATTATTATTCTCAGACTACGTCATCAAATTAACAGGTACAGCTGACGGAGGAGGTGTTTTCGAAGAATTTGGCACAAAATTAATGATGATTCATCTTCCGGTTTTTATTTGTCACTTTCTTGTATGTTGTAATTTCTTGACCTCCCCATCGAGATTATCGATCTAGTCAAAATCTTGGGCGGCCAACCCGTGGCCCGGTTTTGAGTGGCCTGCGAGGTTATTTCTGAAACATTATCCAAATATCGATTATCAAAATGGAGTGCGTAGATTGAGAACTTGCAAGGCCAATCAAAAATTTGATTAGCCTGGCCGCAGCACATAGGATATTGATGACTAAAATATCAGTTCCGACGCATTGACAGATCCATGAACCAGTCACATTTTTAGTAGTCCTTCATACATTGCAATAAAGTAGAATATTTTGCGGTAGATTTATCTAAACTAAAAATTTCTTCACGCTTCGCGCAATATGTGGTTACTCGATTTCCTGCTTTGAATATTGTCAAGTCACTGATTTTCTTGCTTTTAATATTGTTACTTGCCCCCTCCTGAAAATGAAAAAAAAAACTATGTACCAGATTGAGTCTAACAATACTCGCAATTACGAGAGAACGTGCGTGTCGCCCAGCATGCGATATTGCGTTTGCGCTCGAAGAAAAACCGTCGACGATGAAACCTAGGCACAAAATGATTGACGCACGTTAACCGAAGCATTCGATATGTCCAGGCGCCGAATAGTGCTGCCCTTGAAACCTTAGCCCAGCGATTACAGTAGACCCGACATATACTCTAGCACGGCCTACTACCGTTTCAGTAGGCCATGACTCTAGTAACGATATTACTGACCTATGAACTTTAAAAAAATTCGAGCTTGGCGCGGTAGTGGCCCGCGCAAGTTTCGTCAATGGCATGTGGCCCTTTGACCAAAAAGGTTGCTCAACCCTGGTCAAAATATATTGGAATCGCCCCGGACAACCTTCATTCGTGAGATGCACACGATTCCAACTTGGTATTTATTTATCTGGCGCATCATTTTCCTCTGTGGTTCGCATTTATACGGTGGGGTAATATTGCAAGGACACTCTGATATTGAAACGAAAAATCCAAGTCCCCCTGAATCGCGCCATGCGCGAAGAACATTTTTAGGTTAAATTAAAACCACTCGAATATTTGGGAACCAATTCGTAGATTTAAATTGCATATTGAAGGCGGCGAACGCATGCTCATCAAATTATGTGTAGGCGGCCGCATAATTATGGTTTTACGGGTGCATGCGGCCGTACCATGGTAAGTTGACCACTTCTGGCCTAATCGAAATAAGGACTAGCAGAGCTACAACGTATAGGAAATGCTAAATACCAACCAGGGATCGCGGTTACCGGATCATCTGACAGGGGGTTCTCAAATCGACCCCGACACCCCTGGCTACGTCCCGGCAATTATGTACACTGTGCTATTTATAAGCTTGTCACAGCAAGAACGAGTTCAAAATGTCTGAGCTGTCGCGGCGGTTTCCTCTGGAATCATGATTTAGATAGATTTCGCAAGCTGCGAAACTCGTGTTAACTCCGGCCTGTTCGGCTCCAAAAGGAACTTATAAGTCCTACCAACGGTTAAGAATGATATTGAGAAACATTTGCTTATGACATCATAAACGGAAGGTAATTTACGAGCTGCACACAGTTAATATGACAAATGTACGATATTGGACATCCAATTAACCTGTTCCGTTCTGTCTATTGTGATAGCTATTCATCGGTCCATTGTAATGCGGGCCTGGTACACCCCAATACACCCTGAGTTGTACACCCTTTAAGAATCATGGTACGCCCTGTGGTGTACGATACACCCAGTTGAAGAGCCCTGCTTTAGATAAACTGATTACTAGGAATCACGAACTCCCCAGCAGCGGTGGATATATCGGGTAATGACAATAAGTTAATTCATTTGAATGAGACTGGTACTGCATGACAAAATCAATGACAAAGTGGCGATGGTGGTAGAAGTAGCCTACGTTCAACCAATAATACCGGATGATAAGTATTACCTTCTTTTGCAGTAAAGCTTCCTTTATTTGTTTGAAGTCGTTCTCTCCTTCAACACAGAACATCGCATGGATATTGCCAAAAACGGGAATTGCTCTTCCGCACTCTAATATTCTGTTGTAATCATCGGCGGATATCTGACCATTCACAGCGATATCCAAGAGATGGAACTGAATTTGGAAAGACTGATGATGTTAATCGCTTTCAACAACGTAAGATACGTGAATTTTACAGATACAGTGATTCCCGGACATCAGCCGACATTTGCTGCCGAGGCGATTATCGACTTTAATGCCCAATGAAACGATAGGAAAATATGAAATCATTTAGAAACATTTCGTAAATCAAATGAAAAATCTTACGTGATACTTTTCCAACGAAGTTTCAATCAACGACCAATCGATATTGTCATCTCTTGTGCAATCAAGCAATATTTTGCTTATCTGAATACAATATTGGTTTCATGAGGTGAAATGACGGTAACATTGTAATCATTCTTCACATATATAGTTACAGTGCGATAGTGTTTCGTTCGAATTCTTTGATTCTACAAAATGCATACACTAGGTTTTACTCGCATTCCTGAGTATGATTTCTTGTAAAAATCTACCTATGAATATGCCATATATATGTACAAACGTGTGATATAGGTAGGACTGGGCAAAGTACACTGTAAAAAGAAAAGGTTGATTTTTTGGTGGAACCGGGATGAAAATGATGTTACCACCTGTTTTAAGGGGGTTAAGGTCCTTCCATCTATTTTAGAGAACCCTATGAAATTACCTTTCACAGGCGATGGGATTTAAAATTTCTTATCCAAATTCCACGCTGCAGACTCGTGTCCAAATCCACAATTTTATGTTTAAATAAATCACCAATCCTAATCCGATTCTGAAGTTTGGATTCAGTCCAATCGAAGTAGTTTTAAGAACGTCTTGGAAACACAATGACCTGGAAAATTCTTTTTCACACNGATATCATTCTGTCAGATTCAGGCTTAAACATTTCTTTGCCGCGTGTAATTTAATATTATATTGAAAATGGAAGCGAGTCATGATTAGTGAAGGCAGTGAGCCTCGCGGTCCAGAGGTGCTCGACTGCTCGTCATAACAACTTCTAGGGTTCATAGAATAAAAAAAGTTGAAGAACACTGTTCCAGAGTTTAAGGTCGAGATTAGTGATTACACTTTTACGAAATGAAAGGTTATTTTTAAATCTAAACATGCGTCTTACTGCACTGCGCATCCCTTCTATAGTGAATGCCATAAATTTGTGAAATGCTTCTATGCACTAATTCTAGTCTCATCTAATTTGTGAAAGCGTTATATCCTATAACTATGATTTGATACAATGGAGTATTGTTTAGCATCAAGTATCAACGCCTTACGTTCAGAGTACTAATAACTTGCAAGTATCACTCTGTTCACTGCGGTCAATCTGACATTTCAGGACAAGGAAAAGTCAAAGTAAGCATTTGTATCAAGTCTTATTTTAGAAGCCTAATGGAAACAAGCAATTAATGTGACTGAACTGCTATTCGCAACACCATTTGACTATCAATGCACATCTAAGCAAGCATGTAAAAAATTTCAATACAGCCCGAATATTTCTTGCTGAACTTATCTCGCCGACGAACTTCATTCATATTCCCTTCCAACGCTATAATCTCGGAAATACAATTCGCCGGTACGGACGGAATATATTTCAAACTTAAAGTGTACACTAGGGTTATCCATAATTTGGAAAAGTCTTTAAAATACCCAGTTGTAATGTCTTATTCTATAGATTATTGATAAAAAACAACAATAGGCCAAAAAGAATCTCACAGGAAAGCCGTTAAGATTTCGTGCAAAGCGTTTGAAAGTAGCTGCCGAGGAATGGGCGTGCCACCGGCCATAGAACGGCGAGAACACTATAGTGATCACGAAAACACGGCTCTTGATTGGCTAATCGGCTATGCTTCAATGATCACGACAGCAGCGCATTGTAGGTAGGTTGTCAGAAAATGATTCAAGATTGATTCAGTGTATGCTGAGTTACGGAATACATGATGAACAAACAACAGCTGCTTAACAAAAGCTTCTAAAGCATGGCCGCTATATTGTGAAGGAAACCGCTGTAGCCTGCATGCCTTGTTTTCATCGAGAGAAAGCAAAGAAAGCATAGGGACTTATGCAAGTGGCGAGCGAATCCCTGATTTCAGAAGAGATACATCATCATTGAATACAAATATAAAGCTGAACAATGAGACTATAATTTGTGTGATCTTATAGGGCTCAGGTTGTACTATATAGTTGAAGTTTCGAATGTTCTAGGGATCGGCTTAATCAGCCGGTTGATATTGAAATCGCCCAAACTTATTAAGCTAAAAGACGCACGCGATTTCAAGTTGGTATTTCTTTACTGGCTAGTAATTTTTCCCCGCGGGATGGCATTTGTCTTGTGGGGTTCAGATCGCCAGGACAGGGACATTTGGCGCCAGCCATTCAGGCGCCTATGGACAATTAAACATTGTTTATATGTAAGTTTTCGCCGGTCAGCACAAGGTCATTCCTTCGGCCTTGGTCTTCACGCTCCCGATGGTTCTGGCACACTTCTCGGAGTCGCATATTACATGGCCTATCACTTCATATGTCTTAGTGCGTCATGGCGTGGTAATGGCCTACGCCTAAGTTACCATTTCTATAAACCATGCATATTTTTTGCTTGGGAAGAGTATACCCAATAATCAAGGTATTTGGCAACATTAAATCGCGCCTAGGGTGAAAATTTTTGAAAAGGTTGCATAAATTTCCAAAGAAATAGTTCATAATTTATGTTAGGCTAATTCACGAAATAATTTTTGGCCTCCTTCGAGCTCGAACCCCCCAATTGGGGATTTGTGGTGCGCAGTTACGGTCCTATTAGCAGGAAAAAGTCATGCCGAATTCAGCACAAGGCCGCCGGTGAAAATGTTCACCTTTTTAAGCCAACACAACGAACCTGATGATTTATTTCTCGTCAGCGGCTACCCGACCGGTAAAAAACTGGTAAAATTTAGCCGTAGGCTACTTTACCAAAGTGTAGTGCGGTTCGCATTCGACATAGTTCGGACATGTCTGAATATGTTTGGCCATATATTNCTCAGTCAACAAATGGTTGTGCGTTAAAAAGCACCTTTTTTAGTCACAGGCAACTTTTTCATGGGGGGAAATTTTAGCTCAAATGTCGGCCAAGGGATCCACGAGACGAAAAAGGTTGGGAACCACTGCATTACGTCATACCATCTGATTCGCTGCCTGTCTTGTTGCATACCTATTGTCTGTATATTATTATTAATATCGTCATTATGTCATGGACATTTTTTTCTTGTTTATTAAACGTGCATTTCATTTGTTGTAGTTATACTGCTGCCGATTTCTTGTTGCAGAAATCGTACCCCCTCCGTGACGTCGGGACCGCGTGAACTGCCGAAATGCTCTTGCAAAAGACAATTATTCGCGGCCTGCCGATATCCGCACCGGACCCGTGGAACTGGTCGCTAATCTCACGAGCGACCTAGCTACAACGCAATGTGCGGCACCAATACGGATGTGATCTACAACCTGATGTCTACCGCACCAGTTCCGCTTCGCGACAGTATCGTACGTCTCGTCAACAGCTAAATCGGTTAGTTGCGAAAGCCATATCGCGATTATATATGGTAATTACCACGGCAGAGTTTCACTGATCCCATGCAGTTAATCGATTCTGAAGCTTTTGAGCATTGACTGTTATATTCGGAAATTTCGCGGTTTCCGACGCGGCCATGTAAATAAATGGTGATCATGATCATCTGTATCACAGACAAACTAACATTTTGCGTTCGGACCATCAGTGGCGCGGCGTTCCATAGCCTACTCCTAATGGATTTCAGATCGCGTGTTTGATGGATATTGATTTATCGTTCAGTGGATCGACTTATCGTTATCTGCTTTTTATGTATTTGCAATGCTACAAGGAGTTGCGTCATAGCTACCGCCGTTTGGTATGCAATCCTGCGTCAATCTGATCTGGTCAGTTTATAACATGAACCAGGCACAACTTTGTTCTGCACCGATTTTTTAGGTCACCGACAAATCGTAAAGAGTTCTCGCAACCACGGCAGAAAAATCGCACAACAAATTCACCTCGTATCATATCTTGTCCGTTTCTGCGTAAATAATTACCCCGTTAACAGTCAATCAATGAGATAAGTAATTCGTATTTTTGCAACTCCACAATTTTAACAGAGACGGGATTTCCGATATTTTGCCGAATATGCCAGTCAGCATACAGAAATTTGCATTTGATGCACACATGGCCTGATAATTGTGACGCAACTCGCCTTTCATGTCTTTTGTTATCTCGTTGAATATTGCAATTATAACATTTTTCACTCGAAACAGCTGTTCAAAGCATTTACCGATAAATTTGATTATCGCTAATCGCTCCTTTTTGGGTGGAACGGTGCAGCGCCCTGGCTCTCTTTCTCCTATCCGTTATGGAATATTACCACATCACGTGACGTTCTTTCGCCATTGGTATAAAATCAAGTGCATATCGTATATTCGGTCATTGAGAATATGAAAGTTATGTGTAATACAAAACCTACGGTTTGATTTATCCTTCCAATATATCTGGAAAAGGTAATGGTTGTCAGTTGAACTCCTAGTCAAGAACTCATTCGTCAGGACGTTCGTATCAGCCATACTGCCAGTTCAGTATATTCAAATCGCTATCTGTAGACAACGGACTCGCTATATACCCTTACAGGCTATTAGACACGGGAAACGTACTATAATATGAACGAGTAATGAAAATGAATTTCCACGAGCACAGGTAGTGACGAGTGAAACATTAACGCGTAATGCTTCCGACGACAACTATGGTTATGGTCGTAACATACATATCACCAAAATTGAGAAATAGATTTATTACTGAACATTTCATGTACAGTACACTGTCCCAGTGTCCGGCCTAGTCATGTCCATCTATTAGCTCAGCTTGAAATTATTGTGGAATAATGGTTCTGTGTGTATACCACAGAAGAAAATGGATTCCTCGCCGAGGTTTCAACCCCTTATTTTGACAGGTTATAGGAAAAAATTCGGAAATTCGTATTTCAAACGACTGTCACCAATTTGCCGAGAATGACAACTTCCAATCCAGAATGTTTTGCAAAATTGCGAAGCCAGTCTGATTGGTCGTACTATTACAATTTCCAAGTGTTTCCACAAACCCAAACAAGACATCTGTAAATAGCAATGTGTGTTTGGATCAGTAGGCTATTGAAAATTTGCACAGACGGCCATTCTCTTGATGTGAGTCAACAGCTATGAAGCGAGACTTCCTCGTTATTTCCCTACTTTCATCAACTTATAAATTACGTTATCAATAATTTGGCTAATTTAGAGGTCTCGCGGACCCCCTAAAATACTTGGCGGACCCCCGGTTGAGAACCACTGCCGTNGAGTGTACTGTAATTTTTAAAGGGTGTATCCAGAGATATCTAGAACTTCTAGATATCCCTGGGAGTATCACTCAGATTGGGTGTACTGAGGACCGACCCTGGAAACTGCCACGTATCGGCGGCGTTCGAATTGCCTAATTTCGATTGAGCTAATAAATATACCGGGATTGCATCGGAATTTCAAAATGACGGGATTCCTATTTCGAACCCAAACCGCATTCGGCCCGACGCCAGAATATTTCATTCGGCCCGCTAAGCAATTCTAAGTAGTTGAAAACTACCTCCTATAGTTGAAAACCTCGTAGATATGGCACTTCTTGACCCTGAAAAGACTTGTGTTGGCTAGTTTAACGACATGTTTGACGTGATATGGATCGAAGCTTTCTCGCGCTATTGAAGTTGCAGGTTTTGTGTCTCGGAAAAAATCATTGTAATGAATTCGATATCATTTTTCGCACTTTCGTCTGGCCATGTCATACAAACTGATTGCATGGTTTATAATACATACAATTCGTTATTAACCAAATCGTTTTTAAAAACGTTAAAAAAAATTCAGAGTCCAATTTTCCAGATTAGGACACGCCATTGGCTGCTAGATTACGATATGATAGGTGATTGTTAGATTGCGAAACGGTAGTTTGGAACGTTATGATGAGCCATATTTACTGTGATAAAATATTTCATATGGGCGACAATGCGGCGTGAACGGAAACATATTAATCACTCCATGTCTACTGTAAGCGTAGCGAAACGAAAATTCTAGATTTCACTTAACTTTTAAGAAAATTAAATGCTGGTACTCCATGAAAACAGCCGTGAAATTGCTCAGCGTATCTTTCTGATTGGAGGATTAAACTACTTCTACTTGACAAACTGAAAATAGCGAAAA
>ATSW01103956.1:0-11735 GCA_000444245.1 Botryllus schlosseri | reverse complement strand
ACTCGAGTCAAAATGTGCAATGACTCGAAATGACTCGTGACTCGAAGGTAATGACTTGATCCCAACACTGCCATGTCCACATGTCCACCCGGTCAAGGAATACTGTTACATTTCATTGATTACCGCGGTATTTTGAAAGGGTTTAGTTATAATTCTATATAATACCTTAGGTATGATCGGTGTAAAATCTGGACATCAGTTATGATGTAATTCACCTGGTACAAATTACTGTTGTTGAAATGTTAATGATTTAGACAAAGTGTAAAAGTAGCCTACATCTTCCAATAAAGGGAAGTTAGCGTTAACAAATGAATGGATATGACATTCACGCCGCTTCGGATGATAGCTCGAGATTTTAAATATATAGTCACAAATATCGTTAAAACTGAATATTTAGGGCATCCGAATTGTATGCTATGCGTTTTCGGGTGCTGCTGTAATATTAGACGTCTGAAGTAATTCGACACATCGGTATGCCAATCGGTATTTGACCCCGACTTCGAAAACCCAAAATCCTACTGCCAGAAATTTCAGTTGCCATATTCGAAGCAGAGTCAGACCAATATATGGGCGGTTATATCCGACTGAATAGAAATATCGGTATCGACCGATATTTATCGACCTGCCCAGAGTGCCCAATCATGTCATGGCTGCTACAGTTTTTTTTACAAGTGAGATGGTCCTCAGTACAGCTGGAGGACTATAGGAGTTCACTTCCTGATGAAAATATTGAATGTTGTGTCCCGACATCTCGTAACTGGAAGTACTAGTTTTTATAACTATAGTTTCATTGTAACTAAACCTATGATAGGAACATCTTGCAAATTACTGCCAATAATTGGGAGTTTTAGTTAAGATATGGACATTTTGATATCGGAAAAAATCCGTTGTATCATTACTGACTCAAAATTCTGATATCTTCCGGATTCTAATTCCAATGGGTGTCTACTATCTATGCTTTCGGTGTTCCAGCCATGATAGCAACTCAGATATAGTGCAGATGAGTAACATAAAAATGAATTTATGTAAAAATGCAGATTACACAACATGCTGAACCTTTGCGTTTGGGGACTGGACGTCCATATACAGGCTTGTGGGCTGCTGTATCGTAGCTCGTAAGCTATATATCTGTTATTTCGGATTTATTTTTCGAACTGTATTCTAAGGCGATAAAACTGTATAATAATATCAATTAGTATGAAACTTTTCTCTGGCCGTTAATCGCTCTGTTCTGTATCTTGTATCTACCATTAAAAGAACTGCAACCTTAAACCCCACAACCGACTAACTGCCTCTGAGATTTATACGACCGGCCGCGAAATACGCGGTACGGTACTAAGACACATAAAGCCAATGACGACTATTTGTAAGATCGATATTTTGGGCGCTTTGCGAGCCGCTTTCATTTTCCAGAATGCCACAATTGCGACCGTGAACTTTGCTGATCGACACTGGAAATTATTGAATCTGCACTAACTCTTGCGTCGTGCTCATATTGATTATGATTTAGCGATGCACTCTGCTGTGTCGATTGGGGAAGGATTGCAATTTTCAATCAAGTTCGGATCAATATTTGGTAGCGTTGGAAATAGCGGCATATGGCGTATCATGCGTGAAATCCTAAGATTTTCTCCACTTCATGTCGACTTGCCACATTCATTGTGGCACCATTGAAAGTATTGATCTTCCACGCTTTTCAAATTGTACTGTATCGCAGGACAGATTGGCGACCTCGTTGTTATACTACTATAGAAAATGACGCCACCAAAACAACCTATACTGTGTCGACCGTTTCGCACGAAATAATTGCTGACTGTATGCCTGATCAGAACTATATAAGTTGGTCTTATAGGTATATTGGGCGAATAGCGTGTGTGTCACGTGACATTTCACCGGGTGATCGTTGAGCAAACTCCTCTATTACGTCACAACAGAGTCGCCGTGTTACTACCTTGCTAGAAATGCAAATCCAATTAAATGTTCCATGAGCGATGCCAGTCTTTCGAGTACTGTACAATATACATTATACATGCTTCGCATACCCCTTGGCGCCCTTTGACATTACGCAATGGATATATAAGTTAGACATATATCTGTCGCGCAATTATGAACATGATAGAGAATTGTTCTAAATGTATATCTGCTATCCATAGAACTAGAATCGTCCTCCGTTGTTTGGCGGGAGTTGGTTGATAACAAAAGACATGCTATATGCCTGGCGAATCTGGCTATGTAAATACAACACAAAATATCGAGTCAACCGTAACCATGAGCTTTCAAGTCATCAAATGCTATCGTTTACAAATTAACGGGATAGCTACCTGCTGTGGTTGACGAAATATGTAATTTTATAGTCTTAGTATTTGGATACGCTTACATCAGGACTTACGTAATTATTAGTATTGGCCGACATCTCAAAATTGCAGGCGATACCATAGAATATTTTTTCCAGAAACAGAATCCTGTTCACTAAAGGCCTTCTTCGTTTCGAATAATTTCGGCGAGAATTTTATTACCAAAGGCCTGCATCTATTCAAAAATGAGCTGCATTTTTTCAGTAAAGTACGTTTGTCATCCCGTATGCTTCAAGTGTCACTAAGTTTCGCAAGACGACTCCTTTTCATTATTTCCTTTCCTTGGCGATGCCAATCTGCAGTCTGCACCGATACATCCGTTATTAACTTGTGGCGCCGTAAAGATAGGTTTTCGACGGGAAGCTAATTGGATATCTGTCACGTCGGACACTACAATCAAAAATTAAAACTCGCCCTCATGCGTCTTCTACGCCGCGACAACATTATCGCAGGTTATAAGACCTCGCTGGGTCGTTCTATAACTCTGTTCAGATCAAACCACGCGTATTCACTTCGTTATAATTCTATTTGCGACACAAATACATCTTCTCGTTTTGTGACATTCGCCCGTGTAGCCCTGTCATTTTCTGATATTGCAAGCAATTAACTTGTGCGTACATAAGAAACTATTTTCGGAACGAAATGGGCCTTAACAAGAGAAACCATCCGTGAATGTGAGCTATAAGCTACGTTAGACTTCGTTATTATGGCAACAAAATATAAAGCAATTCCTTTCATTAGCATTCCAAAGCAATCGAAATACAATCACAGTACAGTGCTAAACGTGGAAACATTCTTCGGGACAAACAGACCACTCAAACAGCTTTACATGTCCCTGTTCGATGTTCGCCCTTGTTACCTGGTGTGTTTGGTATAGAACACTAAAACGGTCACCACCTGAACAGAGACCGGCTGATTACTAAAAAAGGTAACCAACCACGGCGAAGAACTGCTGATTACTAACGGACGTTAACACTTCCGCCCAGAGAGAGAGAGAAAGAGATGATATTCTTTTTCGCCTGCACCATAGAGATGCTTTGACGACGGAGTTGCGATACGGCCGCGAGGTAGTCTGCGCCCCCGTTTTTTCTCCTCCATGCTATCCGTGAATACTGAGCGCCTAGCAGGGTGGCTGCGGATACCAATTTTCGAGTCTTTGGTATAACCCGGCNGGGGATCGAACCCACNACNTANACTGATCACAAGCCGGACGCATAACCATTACACTGCTTACACTGCGTACAAAGAAAAAAGGTCAGCACCGTCACCCAGCACACGANCCTATTTAGGAAGCTGAGTAGGCTACTAAAATAAGGCCGCAGCACTTTCGCGNCCTCCAGGTTNAAAACCATTGCTGCGTACCAGAAAAGCTCAGCGGTCCATTGAAAACAACGACATGGGCCAGTCGTGGGCCCTTGCACATAGGTTGAAAACCTCTAGAATAGAGGAAGCAGTTCTCTATCTCTCAAGCGCTCACTGAATGCGACATTATTGTGCTCTCGCCCGTATCGATTCGTGTATCTAATAATACGATGGAACTGCTAAAATACTGAAACATACTGGTCAGGTTCCCTATTTATTTACTTCNGTTCGGTTTATTAGCAATTTTTATCAGTTCAATACACCACAAAAATTGCGATACGATGAAAAGATAGGAAGATGTCGAAACGACTTGGGGTATTATACNGAATCAGACACCTACTTGATAAAATGAATCTAATGGCTTGTCTATAATACAATGAGATCGGTTGCNCAACGACAATTACTAATACCAGCTCAACTTTCCGGCCTTCCAACTTTGATTTTANTGTAATTTTTTTTNGCACTCCGCGCGATTTACCTCCAGTTTATATTTATTGCTCTGTGTATAGTCCGAATTTCATATTTGAGAATTCTCTCATCAAAAGTCATAAGCTTCCATGCCATTAAGCTATCCGTTGGGATGCTAGCACTATGGTTGCATTTTGTGATATGACGATAAGGGGGCGCGAAATTTTTCACTATCATAAACGGGGGCCTGAGTAAAAAGGTTTGAGAACCACTGAATTAGAATAGAATACCAACTTTTAAACTCAATTAGATATTTAGAATGTGATACAGAATGCTTTCTGACTTGATGTAGAATTCATGCATATACTCTATACTTCCGTTTGTTTGTTTGTGATATTTATGGTGTTTGTCGACTACTATGGTCATTTACACCAGGCCAATTTTCTTCATTTTTATTCCGTAGCTGCCGACTTGTAGCACGGTNTACTTCTAGGCTTTTTATAAGACACCGCTTGCACGGATGAGATGGTGAGGAGGAGCCTAGATAAACCTCCAACACTTAGGTAGGAATTCTGGAGTCGACCTCGGTCGGACTCGAACCCGCNACCCATTGGTGTTGNAGCTGTGGATTATACCACTATTGGTGACTACACTATCTCGCTACCTATACTTCCGTCGTGTCCTACGTAACNATGCTGTTACTTCAGTCTTGTTCTACGGATCAATGCTGCAAGCGATGTACCAAAATGTTTAAAATTAGCCTACAACTCGTTTAAGACCAATATGGTATGTGAAATATAGGGAGACTTTTTAAAACAATATTTAACGAAATTACAATTTAATGACATTTGACAATATATTAGTTTGTCGTTTTAATATGACTTTGCATTGCAGAAACTTCAATAAAACCATACATAATATCAGCGCAATATGAAAAATACGACCGAAAATTTCACATTACAAATAAGTTGCAACTCTTTGTTTTGGGCTTCATAGTTACACACCGGNTTGATTGTGATTTTATAAGNTCACCGGTCGGCAAGCTGAAAAGATTGAGAACCACTTGTATATAGCATCCAGAAATGTTATACACTGTAATTCAATACTCATGAAATCAGCCCCTAAAATAGATCAACCGAAATCGCAACCGTCGCTATGCGAATTCGTTCATAACAGCGAACTCTAAAGGGTAGGCCTACTCAAGTGCAACGCGCAATTTTCTGTAATCGACCACTCCGTAAAATTATTGTGCAAAGCATCGTAAATGAGTAGACCTCGTCTGTGCCTTGTGCTGATAATACTGGAAAGTCTAGACTGACTTACGAATTCGACCATCTTCGATCTTCCTATAATATACGCTGCTGTCTTCGATTCTGGCGCACAAACTATAGATATCTTGGGAGCGTGCTATTCTGAATAATTCATGCATTATTGCCAGGCATCACCAAGCAATATTGCTGTCGCGTATTGCCGCTATTTGCGAAAAATTCCTCTCTTGTACGAAATTCTATACCATCGTGCACGGCACAAATATGTGTATCGTTTTCTACGTGAATGTATGGCGTTGGCAACACCCTTTCAAGTTAGTAGTTTGGTGATCCGATCGGTAAAATTGCACGATGAAATAAATGGCTGCAGAATTGCTGTATCGTAGGCCTATATATTCCTTTCGAAAGTGCACTTGGTACGACTTATCTCCTACGACGCTACGATATATAGCGCCACATCGATTTTTCCTTCCGTTGGGGAGATGCTGCCATATATTACTAGACAGGTTAAATTAAAGCCATGTAAGAAAATGCAGGGTAAAACGCGAGCCATCTCGCCTGACTAAAATTTCAATCAATAACATTTGAAAGGGATCACTGAACAGTGAACACTGATCCATATTAAATTCCATCTCTGAAACTAAAATTCAGGGATACGCGGTAAATGGTGAATGCATTTCTAACATCACACATCGCAGCTGATATGGATCATACAATAGGGATGACAGAACGGGATGCTACTAATTCTTCGAAATATCGTTCTTTATTTAGTTGTAAGACAATCTTCAGCAATTTTCACACCGACTAGACTTATTTAAAATTTCATCGTGTATAAATTAGTTTTGCGTTAGACCAGGGCTCTCCAACCGGGTGTATCGTGTACCCTGGGGTGTACAGAAATTGTAAAAGGGTGTACCACTCAGATGGGGTATACTGGGGTGTACCAGATCCGCATTAAAATATACCAATGACTAGCTATCTCATTAAACAGGCAAGTTTATGCTTCACATGTTGACCGGGTGTGCAGTATCGTACAATGTTCATATCAGCTGTACGTATAGCTTGTAAGTAACATTCCTTTTGTGACGTCATTAGCAAACGCTTTTCCTAATCGATTAAACCAGGGATTTCAAACACGCGGCCCGCGAGACCATTTTGTGCAGCGCGCGACTGCATTTTGGATTTGCGAACTTAAAACTCGCTTTAAAACTACTCCAAAACCTATCAATTTCTTCAAAAGTTACTAATCAGTGGAAGATCAACTATTACGTCACATCACCTGTTTATGATGGTAAAACATGACCGTTGATGATTCGTGACAGAAAATTGTGATTTGGACTTGGGCGCGACCATTTGTAGAACTATTCGAACTTGAGCTCACCGGGTGATAAAATAAAAATGACTCGAGTTTAGTCGCGTCAAACTTTACAATCACTGAAGGACTTATGGTGACTCGTCACGTCATGACTTGGTACAACCACGAACAACGCAACAAATTATCAAAATGTTATGGTGAAGGTCGTAGCAGATCCGACGTCACCGAACTTCGATTAATGAAGCCGCCGATCAATTAGGCATCTGTTCTGTAATGGAAATCTATTATTTGATTCCAGAATGTGCATAAAAGTTGTGGAATTCGTATATGTCACAGGACGAGCCATATGATTGTATGACAATATGAACTATATAATAGACCCTTAGTCATCGTCCGAAATGACTTCGTTCGAATCCGACCGAGGTCGACTCCAGAATTCCTACCTAAGTGTTGGAGGATTATCTAGGTTCCTCCTCGCCATCTCATTCCGCGTAAGCGGTGTCTTACAAAAAGCCTAGAAGTTGGCCTTGCTACAAGTCGGCAGACACGCAGCAGATACGGAATCGAACATAAGGAATGTCGGCCTGGTGCAAATGACAATCGTAGTGGACAAACACCATGAACATATAAACAAAAACAAGAAGAATGGAGAAAGAACGTTCAACAGTAGCAGCAGTTTGCTGACAACATTGAAGTTGTGCGTGCGTTCACTGCTGGTGACACACCGTGTTGCTTCATTCTGACAATGGTTTACATCTCAATTTTTCATAAAGATGTAAGAACCATGAATTACCCATGCACGCAGTCTTGCTTCACTTAGGATATTGCGGTACGTTGACCATAACACCATGTCAACCTATTTATTTCATTTGACTGTTTATGATCCACAATGAGCAGACAATGGACCGTCTCCAACTGTAGGCCTATAAAGTAGGATACAAGCTGTAAAATGTCAAACGATAGGTTCCCCGACTGTGCAAAATCTACTATACAAATGAAATGCAGGTTGCAAAAAAAATATTGTCTTTGTAAACAATATTGACATTTTTTCACCGAACGCTACAATTTTGACCCTATTTTGACTTTTTTACATGTAAAAAAAATCGCCCTAATCATCACAATATTGCGATACTGCCAAAGGGGTTCGAATTTTTACATTACATTTGTTGGGCAACGTAGTTATTAGATTAGGAGACTTAAACAAGTTAATTAAACTACTTTTTGCCTTTTCATAGCAGCGCAATCGTCTGCTGTTAGGAATTTCAAATAAGGTAAATTAATGAACAGAACATCATTATCATTAGCAGTGCTAGTATATTGTGACGCCACCATCAAGGCGACAAAGACTGACTATAGCTTGAAGAATCAGAATCCTCCCATTAGGTTTTATATTATTTGTCTAGTTGTATAATTAATAGCTATAACTCGTTGCGATGTATCCCTGTAGGAAATTTTGATTGGCAATCTATACGAAAAATGAATATTGACGTTTGAATATCCTTAAGTTGCACTGATTACGCCTATATCATTTCGGTGAGTCTTTCGCCATATAGTGGAAATGATATTCTGAGTGAATATATTTTGGAACATATTCCGTGAGATTTGAGCAAATTCTGTGCGATGTAAATCACTACTTTCGGATGTTGTACAGTGCATATGGTATCAAGTCAAGATACTTCGTTCCCAAGCCAGATTGCCACCCACGTTTGATCAGATTTACCTGAAAGAGCCGTTGTTGCATTGCATTAGGTAGGGCTGATCAAACTTGGGCTCCGTACACGCTTAAATTTCAATCGCAGTAGTTTTGCAACTGCTCATCGACATCATATACTTGTCATCTTGACTTGAAAATATTGAAATTATTGCAACACTTTTCTATACTATCCGTCTAGTCACACCTCAATTGCAACCCTTGTTCTCGATTCATCAAGCAGTCATTTCATTTATTTGAAAATAGCGCAAATAACAAAATCGTGCGTTATGCTTCGACACATATTGAAATATACAAGGTAACGCTGTCAGCGAGATTAATGAGGCGCTTACAAGGACAAGACCACTGTTTGCTATTTCGCTGTCAATTCCGCTGTGCTGTGCAGAAAAATGGGAACGAACAATAATTTAGAAAGCCGCGCAAAAATCTTTTTTGCATTTCAGTCAAGTGAAAACAAGTGGTGTCAGGTCCTCAAATATTTGGTTTTTATATGAACACAAAGTACGGGCTTGTCGAACTGGTAATTCATTTTATATCCGTCAACACGATCCATTGTTAACCGGCTTTTAATACAGTCCAGGGAACAAAACGCGGATCTTGGCAAAAGTAACCATCATGTAGCGTCGTCGCTAGATATTTTTATTCTGAAGTCTCACGCGGAAGCCAAATAAGTTGAAACGATATTCTAGTCACTGTTCTGTTCGGTGCTCGCAAACAAGCGATTAGAGAGAACGATCGAATGAACCTGCCACGAGGCCGAATTGCTTCATGCCATAGGCATGGCGCAAGAATGATTCAAAGGTCAGTGGCACATTTTAACCGGATGTACATCAGTTCGAACATACAAAATTCGGATTTCGATATGAATTGAAACCCACATCCAGAATATGATTTGTACTCGGAAATATCAAATTTGCATATGTGTGATTTCATCAACCTACGATTATAAATTTATACAATCAGTAAAGACACGAGGAGACGTACGCCGTAATACGTGCGCCGCCCCGCAGGACATCTACAGAAAAGAGTCAAAGTACAGACCATATATAAACGCCATAACCAATCCTGTCAAAACACGCGAAGCGTAACCTATGACAGTTAATTCCAATCCTATTACATTTGCATGATAAAGTCACGGGCTTACGGCATAATATATTACCGAAAGTTCAATGTAACCATGCCTGAACACGAAAAGTATTCTTATCTGCTACAGTTAGCAGGTTACATCGCCAACAAATTACGAAGCAATGTCAGTGAATTCTTTTCGGCGACGCTGTTCTCAAAAAGCACGCAAAATAGGACTATTTGTCTGATACAAATCTATATATGAGTGATATAGACGATTATCTCTATGTCTCATATATATGTCTGTATAAAGCAGTGACGCTACGAGTTGCGGTGACTACGATGAGATGTTCGTCATTCGTGATGATCAGTTGATTTCATTAGGATTTACTTTGGAAACAGAAGTGAGATTAACAACCATCAAACCGAATCTGAATTTTGAGTCACGCCGCTTCCCATGCGGTGAGCAAGAAACGCGAGAATCGCAAAAATAGAAGAGAATCTAATTTTGTTGGGAAATATATATACGCGCTCTTATCCCTCCTTCAAACGAGAAGGCTATAGATGCTCTTGAACTAAACTGCTTCTAGAGGAGAGGAGTTGAGTGTTGTGCTAAAATTTGACTTGCAAGACGCGCTGACGGAATATAAAACATGAAAGAGGGCAACGCCTATGAAACACCTGGACCGGGGACTTCTGAAGTGGCGCCAGGTGGAAAAGTTACCGGACCAGCACCTGTCAAACGAGAAAAATGGGCTAAAAAAACTGACTTCCTCCTGTCTGTAGCAGGCGGTTTCATCGGCCTGGGAAATATTTGGAGATTTCCCTATCTCTGCTATAAAAACGGAGGAGGTATGTTAAAGCGAATTGCATTGCTTGTGATGACCTAATTTCTTATATTCGCATTATAATCACTCGAATCATCAGCTATACGACGCATCTATAAGAGCTTCTATACCAAAATGCCTAGTTGACAATAGACTATATCCTAACGTGAACGAAATTGAATAAGTTATTGAAATGTCATCCCCTGACTTTGAAAGTCAGAGTTGAGTCGCTCGTCCCGCCTACGGGAGCTACATGGTTACGAGTGTTCGCATCAATTCAATTTTGTATTCATTTTACTGCATGCCGTTGAGTCATCGCCGTGTAAATATCATGTTTATTGCTCTGTAATACGATTGTAAACCATTTCAATACGTGCACGTCTTGAATGGGTACATTATTACGTTATTTTTAAGGTGCATTCCTCATTCCGTACCTGATTTTCATGGTTATCGGCGGGATTCCTATTTTTTTCCTCGAAGTGGCTTTGGGACAATACACATCCGAAGGAGGAATTACTGCATGGAAGTTGGTGCCTCTTGGAAAAGGTACGTAATAACTTAACATTGCAAAGAGCCAAATTTGCGAAATGTTTTGGTGATTTCACAATCAACGTAAATACGCATCGCTAACAGCAGTCACGTACGTTTTGATGATTGCGTCTATATTCATCGAGTGAGATAGATTGGTAATTGAACAATGCCGACTTAAGCTATGTAGATCGCGTTACGGAATATTTCCTATGCTTTCCCGTCACAAACATATGCAAACGGTCGATGTTAGTCCACTACAGCTTGGAGCAGACAAATGGCCCGAGGTTAGTATATGACTTGTAAAGGAACCCACAAACCAGTTTATTAATTAGAGGAGACGTGTACGACGGTGCGATTCTATGATTAAGGCATATCGTCTATAAATCATTGTAACACGCGGTGAAGGTCGAACATGTTGGCTATTATTTCCTCTTCAATTGGTGGCATGATTTATGAAACCCTTTTCAAGTGAAAACTGCGGTAGCGTAAGTCATATATATCTGCAATTAGCGGGTACTATTTTTTGACATTTGGCAAACTCGCGAAATTCTCCTTATTCCATTGTTGTTGAATCTTCAGTCACACTATTCACCCAAAGACGGACGATTCATATTGGGTCAACAAACTCCAGTGTCTTTGAATTTTGCTCCGCAATCTCTAACACGTGCCTCAAAAGGGATGTTGTTTTAAACTAGGTCCACTTATATGAAATTGGGCAGGATAACTTTTACAATTCTCGCGTTCAGAGTTGCAGCGTTCACAACTGCGTTTTCTCCTTGTTCCATATTCATTGTTCAAGATCATGCTAGCACGTGTCGTGTAGCTTAGATGCCCATTACCCTGCTCATCCTGACGCTCACTTCACAGAACAATCCGGAATCGTCGTGTTGGGGG